>JANAVB010042419.1:14272258-14447258 GCA_029216955.1 Iris pallida | reverse complement strand
TAAGCAGATCTGCTTCTACATGATAGGTGACAAAGTCATTCCCGAAGTCCTTCGGCCTCCTCACTCGCTTTGTTGATGGTTCAGCGAGCTCTGGTTCAAGTGTTGTCTCTTGTACAACCACTTCTTCTTGGGCTACACTTTCATTGGAAACTTCAATTTCCTGTGCACCTTCATCATTCTTCGGAATATCTGTGAGAATAATGTTCTTGTGTCTTACAAATTTATCTTCAAAATATTCTGCATTTCGAGATTCTATGATATGATTTGATTTTATATCAAGAAATCTCCGAGCATCACTCTTCTCGGCAAATCCCAAGAGGATTGTCTTTGTAGTCCCGAGTTTCTGAATCTTCAGATAGGAGCTTTACATATGCCAGACACCCCCTCACTCGAATGACATTCAAGTTAGGTCTGACTTTGAACCAGAGTTCATGAGGAGTGATGTCTGAAGTTCCATGCTGCACACTATTCAGAATAAAAGTGGCCGTCAATGCAGCTTCTCCCCAGTAACATTTTGGAAGACCCACAGTCAACAGCATTGATTTGATCATTTTTGTTAACGTTCTGTTCTTTCTTTCTGCTACTCCGTTGGATTGAGGAGAATACGGAGCAGTGGTCTCGTTGACGATTCTATGTTCTTTGTAGAACGATGCAAATTCAGGAGACTGATACTCTCCGCCTCGATCACTTCTTAACCTCTTGAGTTTTTGTCCAATTTTTTGTTCAATTTCGTCCCTGAACTCTTTGAACTTCTCGAATGCTTCATCTTTAGCCTTCAACAAGTAGATAAACGCGTACTTTGAGAAGTCATCGATGAAGGTTATAAAATACTTTATCCCGGCTTTTGTAGAATTATTTGAAGTCACATATATCGGAGTGTACCAACTCCAGAAGATCTGTGCTTCGATTAACCTAATGAAAGGATTTCCTTGTGATCTTCGTCTGACCACACACTTCATACTTCTCTACCTTATCCCCACATTTGGTGATAAGTCCTAGACTAGACAGTTTGTTTATTCTTTTATAATGAACATGTCTTAGTCTATTATGCCATAACTAAAGAGTATAACTAGAATGAGCGATTGCATTAATAACATTTGACTGATTTACAAGCTAAAGTTTAAACATTCCTTCGGTATAAAATGCTTTCCCAAATTATGTTTCTTATATGGACATCACCATCTGGCCAATATTGATGTCCATTCTTTAGACTGCATTACAGAGTAGGCCTCCAGACATCAGGTTCTTTGTGATAGAAGGTACATGCTTTACATCTTGAAGCGTCAGAGACTTTCCCGAAGTCAGCTTCAATACCATCGTCCTGATCCCTTGCACTTCAGCTTGTGACTGATTTACCACCATAACAACTTCAGAAGTTGGTATGCATGTGGTGAACCATTTCTTGCTTGAACAGACATGGCAGGTGGCACCATTGTCTACCCACCAGTCAGAGTCAACCCCCACCGCAGTAATCTATGCAATCATGGCAATAACGTCACTAATCATTGAAACCTTACTAGGCTCACCTTGCTATGATTGCTTGGGCTTGGCTCTATATTCTCTCTTATAGTTGCCCATCTTGCCACAGTTGAAGTAAGTCGCTTTAGACTTTGGCATCTGTTGCTTGAAGGAAGGCCCCATGCACTGTTAGATCATAGAGGTCCTTCTTCTTCTGGTGGGAAGCTGCCTGCTTTCCCTTGGATTCCCGATGATGGACTAAGTTGGCCTTAGCCATCTGTTTGGATAGAGCATCCACCTTTAGTTGAAACCTCATATGGTCCTCACCTTTAGTTGGACCTCATCTGTTTGGGCAGAGCGCCCACCTTTAGTTGAGACCTCGTATGGTCCTTAACATTGTTCTCCAGCTTCTTTCTATGCAAGTTTGCATATAATTTGCTCCAACCAACGGAAAGCTTGGTGACGATCCCTCCAATAACAAACTTGTCATTAAGGGGCATCCTCTCATCTTTTAACTTCTGAAGCATCTTTAGGAATTCCTTCACCTGAGGCAGCATCTTCTTCTCATCTTCAAAGAGCCACTTGTGAAATTTTTCAACGATAAATAACTGGCTCCTATTTTTGTAACACCCTTGAATTTTTGGAATTTTTTATTTATTTGACTTAGATGGTGATTTTTGGAAATTTTATAAAGATTTTTAATTAAATAGTTATTATTATAGATGACCTTTGCTATGGTTATGTTTGGAGTACAAGACGACTAGGAATTATGGCACGGAGAGTGTAGTCGTGTGCTTCGACTAGTATTTTAGCCATGGTAGGGAAGTTCAAGCCATGTATGTGTCATAATTAGGAAAACTAGGCCAAGTTGTGACTTGAACCCTATAAATGATTTAATTAGTTAATTATTAAGATTATGACTATAGGCGTACTTTTTCGTATCGTTTATTTTTGGAGCACGAGACATGCCAATCTTTCGAAACGTCATTCATGAGTTTTCAAGTAGACATGTTGACCTTCAATTTAGTTTATCATGTCCCATCCAAACTTTTTCCGTAATATTCTTTTGACTTCGTGCAACTTCGGGTCAATTTAGGCCTTTTGACCGTTTACCGTAATTCTAGACCTACCTTCCAACTTGAGATCGGGACTCGACATCGACCAAAACCATTTAACACAATATGTGGTTTTGACCCATTTTAGCCTACGACACACATGTCAAGGATGTGCCACTCAATCGAGTTCTTATGTGCTATTTAATTACAAATGGCACATGAGACTCATTGGTTGACTTTTTGGGTTCGATTCTACTAGAAGATATGATTGGACCCTAACCTAGTCAACCCTAAATATGCACACCCTAAATATGCACATGGTACATGAGATCCCCACCCTAAATTTTCTTTATTTTACTATTTTAAGAATAATTTATGAGTAAGCTATTTTGCCCAAAATTTGTTTCATTGCCTATATAAATTGTGTATGAGTATATACCCTTAAATAGGTGTAGTACAGTACATAGTGCTCTATTTATTTTATATATGTATAAAAAGAATGAATGAGAATATATGAGCACTATGGGTATATATAATATATATTTGGTATGTATATTTGATAGAAAATACTTTCATATTTTTCTTAGATTTTATTAGAGTTTTTAGGGAATAGATTTATAAAATAAATGATCGGTGTTGTTGGAAACTCTAAATAAGACAAAATATTTTTAAATCATTTTAAAAATATTTTATGTTTATTATGTTCAAATATTTCATAGGTATATAAATCTATAGACACACACACACACACACACACACACACACACACACACTCGCACACATATATTTAGACCCTAAATAATAAAACAAAAACCCTAAAATATTTCTTTCTCTCCGCTTATTTCACGTAGCAGCAACAGCTGCATCTATGCGGCACGCGTCCACCCAACACTCGAACCCGTCTTCAACTGGGCGAACAATGGCCGCCACTGCCGTCGGGCGTAGTACCCCACTGCGCCACCATGACCCACTACCGCCGCGGCCAACATGCGCGGCAAAAAGCAGCAGCAGCGGCAGTATCAGTAGTGTCGCACCGCTGCACGCTGTCCAACCAACCCCGTACGGGCCCTGTAATACACGTACGACCCCGAAAGACCCCCCATAAACTCTGTCGTCGTCCCCGACACGTTATATAGTCAATTCGTACATTTCGTGCGAAACCCCGTCGTGACGTGTGCGAAATTGTGCCTAGAATTTTGCCACGTCGCAGCAACTTTAGATACATTTTCGAGAAAATTCGGCCGTTGGAACATCGATCTGATTCTTTCGTCTCAATCTCGGTATATACCCCTTCGCTCACCTAAATTTGCATCGGTTAATTCGATCGTTTGATAGATCAAAATCGACCACCAAGTTGACCATTTAAATTACGTTTAATTTGGGCAGATTCATGGAGCAAACATTGTGGATTTGTTTCTCTCTCGTCGAAACTCCAATTGATGAACCACCAACTCTGATACACATCAGGTATAACCACCTTTGACCCATAAAAATTTCAATTTCATAGGATGTCGTTTAGTTGGCTGAAATCGACGCCAAAGTTGGCCGTTTGAAATCGTAATTTTTGACATGTAAAATTATAATTTTGAACCCGGGACATTGGATTCCAAATCTGACACCACCATTACACTCCTGGCGTCGCTCTGGCCCAAATTGACATATAATTTGTCAAATTTGGACAACCTTTGTCTTGGCACGCTTTTCGGTGCAAAGCAGATCCAACGATAGACACCGTTTTGTCCCAAAATTAGACTTATTGGTAGGCTATCCTAGCTAATTTGACTATTCTAGACATGTTAGTGATGTCTGTTTTATCATCTGACGACTTCTGTCAGACTTTTCCATTCTGTAGTATAACTAAATTGTAATTAATTTATATTATGTTCGTATTTCGAAATGCGTACATCGAAACTGAGATCAGTCGATTCAAGTGATCCTATATCGCTGAAATTGACAAGGTCATCGTATAGATCGACAAGATAAGATTGTTAACCTTGTGGTTGATCATCTTGTCTAGATTCGTGCGTCGTAGATTTTGTTTTACGAATTATGAGATACAAACTTAATATTTAAACCTAGAGTTTGTAACCCATATTATTAACTAATAATGATCATAGAGATTAGTGTAATCTAATTCTAAATGTTATGATTAGTAAATGGCTTATGTAAAATCGGTATTACACAACTTAGAATGACAAAAGCTTTCTAGGTAGGAGCGGTTAGTTGTCACGACCCACACCCGGTGTAGGGGCACGAGAAGTGGGTACGTCCAGCCTACGCCGCAGTGTCGGCGGTAGAACGCTGTTCTAAGTCATTATCATAACTAACCACAATATGATATACTCTCCAACGGAGGTCAAATCACAGAAGATATAACTCAATCACAAATCTAAAGATGGATAATAGCACGATAAGATAGATATGAAATCTCAAATGAAATACACACAGAAGGGGAAATAAGTCTAAGTGTCCGAACGATACTAACAACAACATCAAGAAAAAATACAACTCTAAAGTCAATACAAATAACATAATGAAAATAAGATAAAGCCTAACTAATCTAGTCTAAGCAGTAGGGATGACGTCATCAGCTAGAGCTGGATCCTCCTATGGGTCCAGCTCACAGGTGTCGTCTAGATGGGCTCCATAATAGGTTGGGCAGAAGTCATCAGTATCATCTGTTATATTTTCAACAATTCCAGTCAGGACATGAGCGAGCACAACACATCTCATGCAGTTCATATCATGGCAGGAAATATTAAGCAAGCAAAAGAGTATGATACATGGACTGTATGAAAATATAAATAAAAATAAGAGATATTTGATAACTGGAAATATATACATGATAAGTAAGAACTGTAAGTGACTAGTGATTTAGTGTACGAGATGGCATGTAATTGGCTTGGGTTGAACATGATATAAAACAGGTTGCACATAAAAACACTAGCCATGAAGGCTGTGCCTTACATAAGAAACATGATAATCACATAAAAAGTAACAGAGTGAACATGATGGCTAAATCACATGATCATTTATTCTCACCCCTACCCATAATCAATACACAAGAATCCAGTCAAGTTACCTTACGAACATGATGGTTTGGTTACACATGAAGCATATGAGAAAACATGAACGTACATGACAGCACATGAACGTACATGACAGCATATAAAAGTACATGAGTGTACATGAAAGCACATGAGAACTCATGAGAATACATGAATAACGCAATAGCAAGGAATACATGATATACATGAAACACATGACATGAAGTACCCGATGCGCCTGCTAAGGGGGGTAACATCTCATGAAAAGATCCATATAGTACCAATCCGTGATGATAACGTGACAACATCAAGTAAGGTAATCTAGAACAAGAATATAAATCCTGACAAGTATGAAACGATCAGAGAATATACTCGCCTGAGATCCTGGATGTCCGATGAGAATAGATATCCAAATCGGAGTAACTGAGTCCTATTTAGAGCAACACAGGTTACAACGTATCCACAATGGTAAAATTAAAGTTTATAATGCATCTACAAGATTCTAGGTCAATCCATGCCAAAGCCAACTCTTGGTCAACTCTGGTCAAACTAGTCAACATCTAGGTTTTGGTCAACTAGGTCAATCTTAGTCAACTAAGTCAAACACTAGTCAAGCTAGGTCAATTGGTAACATATTTACTTAATATTGACTTTTGGTCAACTCTAGTAAAACTAGCCTATTCGGTTCAATACCAAGTCATTCTAGGTCTAGGGCTAGTCAACTAAAGTCCACAAGTTCAAATAGCCTGTTGGTCAACTATAGGGTCAACTATACTCTAGGCCTATATCTAATGTCACAATATATATACCTATATATAGCATAGGCTATAATATACAACATACATAGATACATACTTTAGTTCATGCATTATATTCATTCACATATCATTAAGTTGCATACATATACTTATTTTTATTACATACATGTCATTCATGCATATTACATACTTACATGCATCTATACATTATATACATTGTATACAACATATAAAAATAGAAGAGGAAAAAAAGGGGGAAACTGAAATGGAAAGGGAAACATTGGACATATACATGCTTGCATCATATATTCTATATTATCGCACATGCTATCATTATATATTACATTACATTATGTATACATTACGCATTTATATCTATCACTACATGTATACCTTGCATTCATATCTAGCATTCATTATATACTTTAATGCATACATTGTACATCATTCTTTCATTCATGCATTTATTCATTGCTTACATACATTATATTAATATGTTATATATATATATATATATATATATATATATATATATATATATATATAAATATATATATATATATATATATATATATATATATATATATATATGGAGAGAGAAGGGAAAGATAAACAATTGTGTGTGTGTACTAGTATATGACAGTGAGGATGGTGTGTGAAGAGGGGTGTGTGTGTTCATTGTAAAGTGTAGTAGCAGATGTGTTCTCAGTTTCGAAAGTAAACTCAGGTTTATACATATTATTATCAGGTTTCAATTAAGCCTCAGTGTACATATACAGAAATAAATTGACATACAAATTCAAACTAAAAAAAAAACTCAGTTTTCACATTATCATCCATTCTCAATTTTATATGTTGGCAAGTTTAACATTCTCCAATAAAATCTCAGTTTTGAATGTGTCATTCAATCTCCGTTTTAATCTCAGGTATTCAGATATTAATTCAACTCAAGTTCAATCAAAACTCAAGTTATAACATGTGTGTAGTGGCAGAGGGTGAATTAAGAACTGTGTTCAGTGAATGGAAGGGGATAAAATCTCAGGTTCATACAATAGAATCTTGGTTATCAAATCAACCTAAACTCAGTATCATATGTTATTAGTTATCATTCATTAACAACACAAAATGCAATTTTACATCAGTTTTGTTATCAAACAAAAGCGGTTTTTCAAATAAAAACTCAAACTCATTCTCAAGTTCAACACTATATTCAATCCCTGTTTTATATATAAAAACTGAAGTTCATATAATGCATTCAAAGTTGGAAACACTCAAGAAAGGATAAATTTAAAACTTAACTTCTAATTTATTGGGAATCTACTCAGGAAAACAGTAAACTAAATCACATTCCAGTTCACAGTTTTTATATCAGTTTAACACATAAACATTGGTTATAAACCCTACTTCATTTCTCAGGTTAACTTACATTTACAAACACAAATCAAATTCAAAAACTCAATTGTGAAATTCAACCCAGCTTATCATATTAATCTCAGGTTTACAGTTCAAACTCAAACCTAATTCCAGTTTTTTAAACCCAATTTCGAACTCTCCAAATTCAACCAAAACTCAAAAATTTATTAGTGAAACATGTGTTCAGAAGTTGGAACAAGTCCCACGTGTCTACACAAATCTAGACGTGTCCCTGAATTGGACACAATCGTGTCAAACACCAAAATAACCAATGTATTAGAAAACTGTATCAGACAGCCTCGTGCTGAGGTGTCGGGGGCTATAGGGACACGTGTGTCCAACCAATCACTATGGGGTCGTGTCAGTAGGTAGGTTAGGTCTAGATGCACGTGTCCATGAGCCTGTAACGTGTCCACGTGGGGTCGTATCGTGTGCTTGAGTGCGTATCAAAGAGACAAATTCACGTGTGAGCACATAGTGAAGAACTCGGGCGAACTAGATCTTGTGTCTGACCTGACACGAGATGGTCCCAAACTCGAGGGGGGTTTGAC
The DNA here is from genome assembly GCA_029216955.1 of Iris pallida. NCBI lineage: Eukaryota > Viridiplantae > Streptophyta > Magnoliopsida > Asparagales > Iridaceae > Iris > Iris pallida. The sequence goes on along the minus strand of JANAVB010042419.1, from coordinate 14,438,976 downwards.
AGTGATGGCCCACACCCCTGTGCCAAGTGGCACGTGTCCACGTGGCCTATGTGGTGAGAAAATAGTGTGTGGTAGCAGGGCACTGTGCACGTATCTCGTGTTAGGGTTCGTGTCCAATTTTTGATACGAAATCGACACAGATTCATGCTCTGTGCTAGGGTTTTGTGATCCACACATATAGGACTATCAAAATATGAAATTAGTTTTAGAAAATAACCATTTACAGTTCATAGAGGTATTTCATCAAATACTTTAATATACACACCGATACGTATCTGATACGCATATCAAATGGACACGAAATCCTACCAAACTTGAGGGACAGCTAGGGGAGCCCTAAATGAATGCATCTATGAAGAAAGACCAAGAATTTAAAGGGTTTAAAGGCCATTACCTATTGAGAGTCAAATCTTAATAAAAAAGCCTAGGAATGAGACTTCTCCTCCAACTTGCAATGGTCCAAAGCTTCCAAATCCTTGCTAGCTACCCACCAATGGCTTCCTCTACACTAGGGGAGTGTGTTGCAATTGATTTGGTCCAATTTGGAGTTGATTTAAAAAAAGGGGCTAAAATTGGGGAAGAAAACTAAACAAGGGTTTGAGTGGCTATGAAAAGAGGCAAGGTATGATGAAGAGATGTTTATATAGAGGGGAGAACCCTTTGATGGTAGCCAAGGGTTCATTCTAGGGTTCGGGTTAAGTTTCATGTAGTTTAGAGGCCTCTAGCTAGTTTAATTCTAGGCCTTAAGCTAAGGGCCCAAGCTAAAATATCTACCTTAACAAATATCTAACCTCAACTTAATATCTAGATATTCTTAACCTTGTCATGATGGAAGCTTCTAATCTAATATCTAGGCTCATAGTTAACATCTAGATTACGTAAACTTCTAGGTTAGTCTTTAACAATTCAATTAGCACAATATTAATTAATCAAAATTCATTTTCACTAAAAGTCCAAAAATGAACAAAATACCTTTAGGCCAAAAATGATAATTAGTCATCCTAATCACATGGTTAGGTCTCCTTGGTCATGGTTAGGCTCTAGGTCAAGTAATCTCTAGGGTTTCACTAGCAACACTTCAAAATCACAATTCACATATTTAAATAGTTTTAAATTAATTAAAAATCACTAAAAAATTATAACATGATTTAAATCTTATTATTTAATGATTGAAATTGCAAAAGTTCAAAATTACCCTCATTTTAGAAAAGTGAGAGTTACAAGTCTACCCTCTTTAGAGAAATTTCTTCCTTAAAATTAAGATGGTCGTACTCCTCCTAGAGTCTCGTCCCCAACAATCATGGTCTCAGAAAACTTTATCAAAACCATACAATTTGAAAGAATAACATACAGGGTCATGGCAGGCAATATAGGTCTGGGGTCTCATCTGGCTAATCTACCATACTAGGTCAAAAGCAGTCATAAGGTATCAAAGCATACCACAATAGTAGGGTGCCATACTTGAAGGGTAAGGAAAACAATCAAACATCAAAAGGCTGTAAGGCAGACTAACATATTATATGAAATCTGGTAAATATTATAAACAACAGAGAATTAACTACAATGGGTTTCTATTCTACTATCAAAACTAAACTATTAATTCTAAGATAAGATCTAATACAAGTCATCAAATTATTAAGAAGAATTATAACTAAATGAAGTTCTACAAAGAATTAGACTGATTAATCTAAAGTTATCCCTACTCCTAAGTTATTTGATGATGGAAAACAAATTTTTTTAAACAAAAGTGAAATGGAAGATGTGATACTTTAAAAACCTTCTCAAGATATAATCTGATAATCGCATGCGTTCGTCCAAAATCATGATTCTCAGAATCCTCGCCACGCTAGAAAGCAAGGCTGCGATAAACGATAGAGTCCATAACTGTGGTATGCATCTCTATGATCATGTCATCTGGAATCCTCGCTATGTCGATTAATATAGCTGCAAGAAATTCCAAATCTCTTGATCAAGATATATACATCCGAAATTAGGTCCCTACGTTCTTGCCATGCCGGCTAATATAGCTGCGATAAACTCTAGGCTCCATAACCAAGTAGACGTTTAACCATCTATGTTATTCCCGTCAACATATGTTATCAGAAGATACCATAACTTGGGTCATAAAATTCATCTCGATAAGAAAAATTAAAATCAACAACGATCCGTCAAAATCAAATTCAAATATCAAGGAGTAAGGGTGAATCAAAACAAGCGAAAAGGATTTCAAATTTAAAGTTCAAAATGAGATTCTCAAGGGTCATCTCAGGAATCTCTCAAGGAATTCTAACTGTAATTGAGTATTCTCTCATTCTAATACCTTACATCAAATATTCTATCGCAGGTGCGCAGCAGTACAACTAATCGTCGTACTACCACGACTTAACACAAATGCAAATCTCGACCTGTATGGGCCACCACTAAAAACGTATCACGACCCGTACCCGGTGTAGGGGCACGAGAAGTGGGTACGTCCAGCCTATGCCACAGTGTCGGCGGTAGAATGCTGTTCTAAGTCATTATCACAACTAACCACAATATGATATACTCTCCAATGGAGGTCAAATCACAGAAGATACAACTCAATCATAAATCTAAAAATGGATAATAGCACGATAAGATAGATATGAAATCTCAAATAAAATACATACATAAGGGGAAATAAGTCTAAGTGTCTAAACGACACTAACAACAACATCAAGAAATAATACAACTCTAAAGTCAATACAAGTAACATAATGAAAATAAGTTAAAGCCTAGCTAATCTAGTCTAAAAAGTAGGGATGACGTCCTCAGCTAGAGCTGGATCCTCCTATGGGTTTAGCTCACAGGTGTCATCTAGATGGGCTCTATAATAGGTTGGGCAGAAGTCATCAGTATCATCTGTAATATTTTCAATAGCTCCAGTCAGGACAGGAGTGAGCACAATACATCTCACGTGGTTCATATCATGGCAGGAAATATAAAGCATACAAAAGAGTAAGATACATGGACTGTAAGAAAATATACATAAAAATAAGAGATATTTGATAACTGGAAATATATACATGATAAGTAAGAACTTTAAGTAACTAGTGATTTAGAGTATGAGATGTCATGTAATTGGCTTGGGTTGAACATGATATAAAATAGGTTGCACATGAAAACACTAGCCATAAAGGCTGTGTCGTACATGAGAAACATGATAATCACATAAAAAGTAATAGAGTGAACATGATGGCTAACTCTCATGACCATTTATACTCACCCCTACCCACAATCAATACACAAGGATCCAGTCAAGTTACGTTACGAACTTGATGGTTTGGTTAAACATGAAGCACATGAGAAAACATGAACGTACATGAGAGCACATGAAAGTACATGAGCGTACATAAAAGCACATGAGAACACATAAGAATACATGAATAACGCAAAAGCAAGGAATACATGATGTACATGAAATACATGACATGAAGTACCCGATGCGCCCGCTAAGGGTATAACATCTCATGAAAAGATCCAAATAGTACCAATCCGTGATGATAACATGATAACATCAAGTAAGGTAATCTAGAGCAAGAATATAAATCCTGACAAGTATGAAACGATAAGAGAATGTACTCGCTTGAGATCCTGGATGTACGATGAGAATAGATATCCAAATCGGAGTAACTGAGTCCTATATAGAGCAACACAGGTTACAACGTATCCACAATGTAAAAATAAAGTTTACAATGGATCTACATGATTCTAGGACAATCCAGGCTAAAGTCAACTTGTAAAACCCCTAAATTTCTACTATTAAATTTTTTATAAAATTTGGTACCGATTTAAAATTTTGTATTGTACGTCACGTAATCGTATTTTACGTCGCGCACGAACTTTTATTTTTGCTCGACGAGTGCGAATATGTGCGAGCGTACATATTTTAGAAAAACAATAATTTTTTTATTTTTTTACACTTTCAAAATATTATATAGAATTAGTATTCTTGCCATAAAAAGTCTATTGTTTTTAGCAGTTATTAATAATAAAATTCTTCGTGCAAAAATATTTATTTCATAAATATTTATTTATTTTAAATAATAATGTATTTTCGAAATTATTTAATATTAATATTTTATTATTCAAAAAGATTTATTATTCAAAAAGATTTATTATTTTTGAAATTTATTTATTATAGTATTTTTTGGAAAACATATTTTTGAAATATTTGTGACAGTTTAAATTTTGATTTGATTCCACGGATACATCTAAATAGTAAACTATCTATATTTTAAATTGATTTGATTTTAAACTAGAAGTATTTAATTTGATTTTAATTAGATTTGGATTTGATTTGATTGCTTTTAAACTAAATATGGAAATATCCAAATTGGGTTTAATCTATTCCTAATCCTATCCCAAGTGGGAATTCCCACATCCTATAAATATAGGCAGGTACTCCTCCATATTATTCATCTTCCATGAATTCCTCCACAAATAAATTCCACCATCCACAAGTGCAGTGCCTCGTGTCCGTGTCCGCTTTCCATTCTTATTCCATGATATTTTACATATACAATTTACCATTTCTGTGTCGACAATCCCCGACACCAATAAATTCCTAAACCTATCCTGTCCCCGATCTCCGCCGTGCCTAACGTCTGCACCATCGACATCGTCGTCCTTCTTCTTTCCGTCTCTACCACCATCATCGCCACTACCAGCACACCCTCGTGTCCTTCTCCCCGTCCACAACAACCAGACCACATAGCAGAACCATCTCCTTTCCTCCGACCACCGTTGCAGTAGAGTACCGCGGCCCGATCCCATACCCCAATCGCCAGATCCACTCCCGCGCCCTCACCATGGTGACCCTGACCAAACCAACCACGTCCTACCACCACGCCACCCGACAGCCCAACCACCAGAACCCCCGACTCCACACCGACCAACACCGACCAACACCGCCACCTCAATTAACCACCACCACCACCGTTACCGTCGTCACGGCCACCCTGGCCGCCGACAACCACCACCGTCATCATCACCATGCCACCCCCAAAATTTCCCCAAAAGACCCAACAAAATAAAACCCTAAATAAACTCACCTCCGCCGGTGGACGGCGAGCCACGGCCGCCTGCTCCAGCGCGCCACCGCCTGGATGCGTCACCGCCGTGCGCTCGACCGGCACCGCCTACACCTTTCGCCTCGCTGCTTCTCAGCCGTCGCGTCACCGCGCCGGTGTTCTCCTCAGCCTCCTAGCCCTAGACTCCTCCGCCTTGGCTAGACCCTCCGCCGGAACCCCTCACTTCCGCCGATCTCCCATCTCCACCCGTCCGTCGCCGCTCCCACTGGCCGACCGAAGCCCGTCGATCATCCGCCGCCCTAACCGCCGCCACCTCTCCATCTTCCTATTCGAAACCCCCTCCGCCAGAGTGGTCGTCGTACTCCTCCGCTCAACCCAACGCCGCCGGACCGCCATCGCTTTTCCTCACCGTCAGCCGCTCCCTGCGCCTTCACCACCTAGATGCGCCGCCGACCGAACCCCCGTTTCTTTTGCGCCGCCGCCACCCCGCTTTTCCTCTCAGCTCCCTTACTCGACCTCTCGCTCTCTCCCCCTTTCCCTTTTCAATATTTTTTTTCTTTCTTTTGTTTTCTCTCTCCAAATACTTGCCCCCTTGTGAAAGAGCAGCAGCTCACTTTTTGTGGGTTTTCATTCTGGACCTCTGGTGCTTGGTTATTTTTTTCTCTTTCTTTCTTTTTTCATTTTTTTGGTATATGTTATTTTACAATTATTATTATTATTATAATAATTATTATTATTATAATTATTATTGTTTTTTATTTGCTTTTTTAAATTATTTTGTAATACTAGTAGATATTTTATTATCAATGGTATTTTTAGTTTGTCTTTTTTTTATAAAATATATGGTAACCTAATTAGCATTACTAATTTTAGTAATGTATTCCTAGATTTTGAGAGATTATTAGAGCCCTAATAATAATATAATTGTGAAAAAAAAATATTATTTGATTATTTTAGGGTACTTAGATATAAATTTTGACCTTAGAATTATAGTTGTCTCGGTTTCCTAATATTTTCAAATATTTTTCTACATTATTTTACTAATAGTTTTCCATCTATAAAAATCTTTTGTCAACCTTAAAGTATTTAGCCTAAAAACGATTTTTTCTTTTCAAAAAATTTCAAAGTAGTTATTTAAACAATATTTTTCTATCTGAAATCATATTTTTACAAATTTAGGATTTTTGCCTAAAAACTATTTTTCAAATTTTCTAGTATTGAAAATATATTTTTGTAATATAAATATTTTTCCTTCGCGAATTTCCTTTGATTACCAAAGATTGATCGTAACTAAATCGTGACTAATTCCAGTTTTCCAATCATCTCGCCAATCCTAGACTACCATACGTCCACTCTAGCTAACTTGACCCTCTGGACCCAATGGAACTGTCCGTGCCATCACCCGATGTCCCCATGCACAGTTGTTGCACCGAAGTCGCAGTTCGTGCCACATTGATCATCGCAGCACACCGGGCGTCCTACCAGGCAAGACACCTTGCCATTAGCTGTTTATTTATTTTAGCTCATATTTCATGCACTATTTATTTTCTTTATACAAAAACTGTGATACATGGCATAACTGCTAGAACTTACTATTCATTATATTTTTTGCTGTGTATTATTTTTCTTACAAATTAAACCTAGATTTAAGGGACCACCTTGTGTGTTGCATTCATTGGCCTTGACACGTTGTAAACACGAAGTTGTGTGTCACATGTAGAACACGGAAGTGCGTGATTGGCTGGCCACCAGTACGTATAAGCCGTGCGATAGGAATAACCGCTAATAGAGGTTGCATGCTAGTTTGACTTAGCGGTTATAGAGGTTAATGTTGTGGATACAACATAATAGGCATTGGACGGGGAGGACAATTCCTTAGCGTATGGGCTTCGATGCACTTCCCTTGTGACCCGGACTCTCCGCTGGAGATACGGGGTTGATGACCCATGCTCTTCCTGCTGGGGCTCTGGTGCCCAAGAGGGGACTATGCCGATCCCATTTAGCCAGGGCCCATGCGTAGGAAGGATTGTTCTTAACAACATTTCACTTAGAATGGTAGGCTATCCTATCAGTTTGGTACGAGTACTTTTGGTTTGGGTACTTGTATCTGACCGTGACTTGGAACAATAACTTGTCGCGGATTAGTTCTTCACATCTTGTCCTTGTTTGGTTGTAGGTGTAACTTACTACTTCGATGAGAAGGTAATGAACCTTGTTAGGGTCCGGATACCATATTGGATTCTTAGCATGGAAAGATACGTCGCCGTGAATTAGTTTACCATCTCATGTCCTTGTTTGGTTGAGGGGATGGTACGCTCGTTCAGTAGGTGCATATTGGAACATGTTATAATTCGATTTACTTATTTATTGAGTAATATTTATTCAGTTTATATGGCATGCTATTATGTGTCATGTTACGTCCCTCTGAGGACCTGGTTGTCTTGCCAGGTGTGTGCTATTGTCTTTCGCAGGTGTTCTAGTTCTAGCCGTGATCTTCGCTTTTTCTTCGAGGATGATTGCATTTGGATCGTCTTCGCTCTGCTCGCCAAAATCATTTATTCTATCATGTACTTTTCTTTATTTTGTTGGTAGTAGATTTGTCTCCGCCCAACCTATTGTATCAAGACAATTTATTCTCATATATGACATCTTCTATTCTTTTATTCTTGTGGATGAGATTAGTTATGGTTCTACTGCATTTTACAGCGTATGTATTTATACGAGGCTTCCATATATTGGAGTATACTTCGTATGAATACAGCTGGCATGTCTACGTTCCTAGTCCTACGTATTTTGGGACGGAGGCGTTATATGTTTTTGTGGTGGCCCATGCAGGTCAAGATAAATTGTTTGGTTACCTTACCGTACCAAGCAAGCCTGCGTATAGGATTAGAACTCTAGGATCTCATCCACATACTTGACCTCTTTCCTTAATTTTATCTACCATTTGACTCATCAATTGCATCATGCTTGCTTCCTTCCATCCCTATTCTTATCTTCCCTTCGTGCTTGCTAGAGATTGACCCTACTAGTTAGTTGTCCCAAAACACCATTAGTTTAATTATTTAAGTTGGGTAGAATACCTTATGAACTAGCAGCCCCTTTGACCTAGTGACCTATATTAGCAAGCTTATTTAGATCCTAGAATCTAGAGGACCTAACCCGTCTAGCCAACCAAGGACTTAGACAAGAAGACTATAGGACGACCGTATAAAGACCAATATAAGTTATGACTTAGAATCATTCTGCTTTCTTTCAATCTTAAATTCTCGTGCCTATATTTTTACTATCTAGACTTATGATGCTAATGTAGCCTAGTTTTTGCAAGCTCAAATCTTTATCAAGCTTGTTCATGACATATGTTATTGGAAGAATTCCCACTAACATAGCGTCTAATCAGAACTGGTGCATGATGGTCTGATCAACCGAGTGCATTTGGTTCGATTTTGCCTATTATTCTATGTGGATGGGAACATAGTTAAGCTTGTCCTCTAGAGCCCAATCCACGACTGCCTTGACAATTCCTTTGAAATTATTCGATCGTCTTTGAATCACGTATTCGTATTCGATAACGTCTCCTTCGAACTCTATACTGCTTTCGCCCTCACCTATTTTAAGATGACGAAGGCGTCATACTAGCACTCCCTTTAGCCCTCCTATCGGCTATGACCATTATCACTCGACGTTGTTATATCTTTGACTTGAACTACTCGACCTTTCCTTCGACCCTAAATCTACAATCTTGACTTTCTAATCACTTGAATTTATGAGTGATTACGATCGCCTCTTAATCATATCCTCAACCTAGACTACGACCATATAAACTTCGAACTCTTCTATCTACCGTTATGCCTTCTCATCCCCTACGAATTCTTAATTTCGAGGACAAATTTTTTTTAAAGTTGGGTAGGATGTAAAACCCCTAAATTTCTACTATTAATTTTTTTATAAAATTTGGTACCGATTTAAAATTTTGTATTGTACGTCACGTAATCGTATTTTACGTCGCGCACGAACTTTTATTTTTGCTCGACGAGTGCGAATATGTGCGAGCGTACATATTTTAGAAAAACAATTATTTTTTTATTTTCTTACACTTTCAAAATATTATATAGAATTAGTATTCTTGCCATAAAAAGTCTATTGTTTTTAGCAGTTATTAATAATAAAATTCTTCGTGCAAAAATATTTATTTCATAAATATTTATTTATTTTAAATAATAATGTATTTTCAAAATTATTTAATATTAATATTTTATTATTCAAAAAGATTTATTATTCAAAAAGATTTATTATTTTCGAAATTTATTTATTATAGTATTTTTTGGAAAATATATTTTTGAAATATTTGTGACAGTTTAAATTTTGATTTGATTCCATGGATACATCTAAATAGTAAACTATCTATATTTTAAATTGATTTGATTTTAAACTAAATGTATTTAATTTGATTTTAATTAGATTTGGATTTGATTTGATTGCTTTTAAACTAAATATGGAAATATCCAAATTGGGTTTAATCTATTCCTAATCCTATCCCAAGTGGAAATTTCCACATCCTATAAATATAGGCAGGTACTCCTCCACATTATTCATCTTCCATGAATTCCTCCACAAATAAATTCCACCATCCACAAGTACAGTGCCTCGTGTCTATGTTCGTGTCCGTGTCTGCTTTCCATTCTTATTCCATGATATTATACATATACAATTTACCATTTCTGTGTCGACAATCCCCGACACCAATAAATTCCTAAACCTATCCTGTCCCCGATCTCCGCCGTGCCTAACGTCCGCACCCTCGACATCGTCGCCCTTCTTCTTCCCGTCTCTACCACCATCATCGCCACTACCAGCACACCCTCGTGTCCTTCTCCCCGTCCACAACAACCAGACCACATAGCTGAACCATCTCCTTTTCTCCGACCACCGTTGCAGTAGAGTATCGCGGCCCGATCCCATACCCCAATCGCCAGATCCACTCCAGCGCCCTCACCATGGTGACCCCGACCAAACCAACCATGTCCTGCCACCACGCCACCCGACAGCCCAACCACCAGAACCCCCGACTCCACACCGACCAACACCGACCAACACCGCCACCTCAATTAACCACCACCACCACCATTACCGTCGTCACGGCCACCCCGGCCGCCGACAACCACCACCGTCATCATCACCACGCCACCCCCGAAATTTCCCCAAAAGACCCAGCAAAATAAAACCCTAAATAAACTCACCTCCGCCGGTGGACGGCGAGCCACGGCCGCCTGCTCCAGCGCGCCACCGCCTGGACGCGTCACCGTCGCGCGCTCGACCGGCGCCGCCTACACCCTTCGCCTCGCTGCTTCTCAGCCGTCGCGTCACCGCGCCGGCGTTCTCCTCAGCCTCCTAGCCCTAGACTCCTCCGCCTTGGGCAGACCCTCCGTCGGAACCCCTCACTTCCGCCGATCTCCCCTCTCCACCCGTCCGTCGCCGCTCCCACTGGCCGACCGAAGCCCGCCGATCATCCGCCGTCCTAACCGACGCCACCTCTCCATCTTCCTATTCAAAACCCCCTCTGCCACAGTGGTCGCCATACTCCTTCGCTCAACCCAACGTCGCCGGACCGCCATCGCTTTTCCTCACCGTCAGCCGCTCCCTGCGCCTTCACCACCTCGACGCGCCGCCGACTGAACCCCCGTTTCTTTTGCGCCGCCGCCACCCCACTTTTCCTCTCAGCTCCCTCACTCGACCTCTCGCTCTCTCCCCCTTTCCCTTTTCAATATTTTTTTTCTTTCTTTTGTTTTCTCTCTCCAAACACTTGCCCCCTCGTGAAAGAGCAGCAGCTCACTTTTTGTGGGGTTTTCGTTCTGGACCTCTGGTGCTTGGTTATTTTTTTTCTCTTTCTTTCTTTTTTCATTTTTTTGGTATCTGTTATTTTACAATTATTATTATTATTATTATAATAATTATTATTATTATATTTATTATTGTTTTTCATTTGCTTTTTTAAATTATTTTGTAATACTAGTAGACATTTTATTATCAATGGTATTTTTAGTTTGTCTTTTTTTTATAAAATATATGGTAACCTAATTAGCATTACTAATTGTAGTAATGTATTCCTAGATTTTAAGAGATTATTAGAGCCCTAATAATAATATAATTGTGAAAAAAAATATATATTATTTGATTATTTTAGGGTACTTAGATATAAATTTTGACCTTAGAATTATAGTTGTCTCGGTTTCCTAATACTTTTAAATATTTTTCTAAATTATTTTACTAATAGTTTTCCATCTATAAAAATCTTTTGTCAACCTTAAAGTATTTAGCCAAAAAACGATTTTTCTTTTCAAAAATTTTCAAAGTAGTTATTTAAACAATATTTTTCTATCTGAAATCATATTTTTACAAATTTAGGATTTTTGCCTAAAAACTATTTTTCAAATTTTCTAGTATTGGTCTAAATACATAGTTTGACTCATAAAATATATTTTTGTAATATAAATATTTTTTCTTCGCGAATTCCCTTTGATTACCAAAGATTGATCGTAACTAAATCGTGACTAATTCCAGTTTTCCTATCATCTCGCCAATCCTAGACTACCATATGTCCACTCTAGCTAACTTGACCCTCTGGACCCAATGGAACTGTCCGTGCCATCACCCGATGTCCCCATGCACAGTTGTTGCACCGAAGTCGCGCCACATTGATCATCGCAGCACATCGGGCGTCCTACCAGGCAAGACACCTTGCCATTAGCTGTTTATTTATTTTAGCTCATATTTCATGCACTATTTATTTTCTTTATCCAAAAACTGTGATACATGGCATAACTGCTACAACTTACTATTCATTATATTTTCTGCTGTGTATTATTTTTCTTACAAATTAAACCTAGATTTAAGGGACCACCTTGTGTGTTGCATTCATTGGCCTTGACACGTTGTAAACACGAAGTTGTGTGTCGCATGTAGAATATGAAAGTGCGTGATTGGCTGGCCACCAGTACGTACAAGCCGTGCGATAGGAATAACCGCTAATAGAGGTTGCATGCTAGTTTGACTTAGCAGTTATAGAGGTTAATGTTGTGGATACAACATAATAGGCATTGGACGGGGAGGACAATTCCTTAGCGTATGGGCTTCGATGCACTTCCCTTGTGATCCGGACTCTCCGCTGGAGATACGGGGTTGATGACCCATGCTCTTCCCGCTGGGGCCTCTGGTGCCCAAGAGGGGACTATGCCGATCCCATTTAGCCAGGGTCCATGCGTAGGAAGGATTGTTCTTAACAACATTTCACTTAAAATGGTAGGCTACCCTATCCGTTAGGTACGAGTACTTTTGGTTTGGGTACTTGTATCTGACCGTGACTTGGAACAATAACTTGTCGCGGATTAGTTCGTCACATCTTGTCCTTGTTTGGTTGTAGGTGTGACTTACTACTTCGATGAGAAGGTATTGAACCTTGTTAGGGTCCGGATACCATATTGTATTCTTAGCATGGAAAGATACATCGTCGTGAATTAGTTTACCATCTCCTGTCCTTGTTTGGTTGGGGGGATGGTACGCTCGTTCAGTAGGTGCGTATTGGAACATGTTATAATTCGATTTACTTATTTATTGAGTAATATTTATTCAGTTTATATGGCATGCTATTATGTGTCTTGTTACGTCCCTCTGAGGACCTGGTTGTCTTGCCAGGTGTGTGCTATTGTCTTTCGCAGGTGTTCTAGCTCTAGCCGTGATCTTCGCTATTTCTTCGAGGATGATTGCATTTGGATCGTCTTCGCTCTGCTCGCCAAAATCATTTATTCTATCATGTACTTTTCCTTATTTTGTTGGTAGTGGATTTGTCTCCGCCCAACCTATTGTATCAAGACAATTTATTCTCATATATGACATCTTCTATTCTTTTATTCTTGTGGATGAGATTAGTTATGGTTCTACTGCATTTTACAGCGTATGTATTTATACGAGGCTTCCATATATTGGAGTATACTTCGTATGAATACAGCTGGCATGTCTACGTTCCTAGTCCTACGTATTTTGGGACTGGGGCGTTACACAACTCTTGGTCAACTCTGGCCAAACTAGTCAACATCTAGGATTTGGTCAACTAGGTCAATCTTAGTCAACTAAGTCAAAGTCTAGTCAAGTTATGTCAATTGATCACATATTGACTCAATGTTGACTTTTGGTCAACTTTAGTCAAACTAGCATATTAGGTTCAATACTAAGTCATTCTGGGTCTAGGGCTAGTCAACTAAAGTCCACAAGTTCAAATAGCCTATTGGTCAACTATAGGGTCAACTATACTCTAGGCCTATATCTAATGTCACAATATACATACCTATATATAGCATAGGCTATAATATACAACATACATAGATACATACATACTTCAGTTCATGCATTATATTTATTCACAAATCATTAAGTTGCATACATATACTTATTTTTATTACATACATGTCATTCATACATATTACATACTTATATGCATCTATACATTATATACATTGTATACAAGATGTAAAAATAAAAGAGGGAAAAATGGGGAAAACTGAAATGGAAAGCGAAACAGTGGACATATACATGCTTGTATTATATATTCTACATTACCACACATGCTATCATTATATATTACATTATATTATGTATACATTATGCATTCATATCTATCATTACATGTATACCTTGCATTCATATCTAGCATTCATTATATACTTTCATGCATACATTGTATATCATTCTTTCACTCATGCATTTATGCATTGCTTACATACTTTACATTGATACGTTATATGTATATAGAGAGAGAGAAGGGGAAGATAAATAATTGCGTGTGTGTACTAGTATGTGACAGTGAGGATGGTGTATGAAGAGGAGGGTGTGTGTGTTCAGTATAAAGTGTTGTAGCAGATGTGTTCTCAGTTTCAAAAATAAACTCAGGTTTGTACATATTATTCTCAGGTTTCAATTAAACCTAGTGTACATATACAAAACTAAATTGACATACAAATTCAAACTCAAAAAAAAAAACCCAGTTTCACATTATGATCCATTCTCAGTTTTATATGTTGGTAAGTTTAACATTCTCCAATGAAATCTCAGTTTTGAATGTGCCGTTCAATCTCAGTTTTAATCTCAGGTATTCAGATATTAATTCAACTCAAGTTCAATCAAAACTCAAATTATAACATGTGTGTAGTGGCAGATGGTGAATTAAGAACTGTGTTCAGTGAATGGAACGAGATAAAATCTCAGGTTCATACAATAGAATCTGGGTTATCAAATCAAGCTAAACTCAGAATCACATGTTATCAGTTATCATTCATTAACAACACAAAATGAGATTTTACATCAATTTTTTTATCAAAAAAATCGCTTTTTCAAATAAAAACTCAAACTCGATCTCAAGTTCAACACTATATTCAATCTCAGTTTCACATATCAAAACTGTAGTTCATATAATGCATTCAAATTTGGAAACACTCAAGAAAGGATAAATTTAAACCTTAACTTCTAATTGATTGGGAATTTACTCAGGAAAATAGTAAACCAAATCACATTCCAGTTTACAGTTTTCATATCGGTTTAACACATAAACGTTAGTTAAAAACCCTACTTCATTTCTCAGGTTAACATACATTTACAAACACAAATCAAATTCGAAAACTCAATTGTGAAATTCAACCCAGCTCATCACATTAATCTCAAGTTCACCGTTCAAACTCAAACCTAATTCCAATTTTTTAAACCCAATTTTGAACTCTCCAAGTTCAACCAAAACTCAAAAATTGATTAGTGAAACATGTGTACAAAAGTTGGGACAAGTCCTATGTGTCTACACAAACCTAGACGTGTCCCTGAATTGGACACAATCGTGTCGAACACCAAAATAACCAATGTATCAGAAATCTGTATCAGACAGCCTCGTGATGAGGTGTCGGGGGCTATAGGGACACGTGTGTCCAACCAATCACTATGGGGTCGTGTCAGTAGGTAGGTTAGGTCTAGATACACGTGTCCGTGAGCCTGCAACATGTCCACGTGGTGTCGTGTCGTGTGCATGAGTGCGTATCAGAGAGGCAAATTCATGTGTGTGCACACAGTAAAGAACCAGTGCGGGCTAGATCTCGTGTCCGATACGACACGAGATGGTCCCAAACTCGGGGGGGGGGGGGTCTGACAGTGATGGTCCCCACCCCTGTGCCAAGTGGCATGTGTCCACGTGGCCTATATAGTGAGAAAACTGTGTGTGGTAGCAGGGCATTGTGCGCGTGTCTTGTGTTGCGGTTCGTGTCCAGTTTTGGACACGAAACCGATACAGATTCATGTTCAGTGCTAGGGTTTCACGATCCACACATATAGGGCTATCAAAATATGAAATTAGTTTTGGAAAATAACCATTTACAGTTCATAGAGGCATTTCATCAAATACTTTAATATACACACCGATACGTGTCCGATACGCATATCAAAGGACACGAATTCATACCAAACTCGAGGGACAGCTAGGGGAACCATAAATAAATGCATCTATAAAGAAAAATAGGAATTTAAAGGGATTAAAGTCCATTACCTATTGAGAGTCAAATCTCAATAAAAAGCCTAAGAATGAGACTTCTCCTACAACTTGCAACGGTCCAAAGCTTCCAAATCCTTGCTAGCTACCCACCAATGGCTTCCTCTACACTAGGGGAGTGTGTTGCAATTGATTTGGTCCAATTTAGTGTTGATTTGAAGAATGAGGCTAAAATTGGGGAAGAATACTAAACTAGGGTTTGAGAGGCTATGAAAAGAGGCAAGGAGTGATGAAGAGATGTTTATATAGAGGGAGGAACCCTTCAACCTAGGGTTCATTCTAGGTTTAGGGTTAAGCTTTAAGTAGTTTAGAGGCCTCTAGCTAGTTTAATTATAGGCCTTAAGCTAAGGGCCCAAGCCAAAATATCTACCTTAACAAATATCTAACCTCAACTTAATATCTAGATATTCTTAACATTGTCATGATGGAAGCTTCTAATCTAATATCTAGGCTCATGGTTAACATCTAGATTAGGTTAACTTCTAGGTTAGTCTTTAACAATTTAATTAGCACAATATTAATTAATGAAAATTTATTTTCACTAAAAGTCCAAAATAACCAAAATATCCTTAGGCCAAAAATGATAATTAGTCATCCTAATCACTTGGTTAGGTCTCCTTGGTCATGGTTAGGCTCTAGATCAAGTAATCTCTATGGTTTCACTAGCAACACATCAAAATCATAATTCACAGATTTAAATAGTTTTAAATTAATTAAAAAATCACCAAAAATTATAACATGATTTAAATCTTATTATTTAATGATTGAAATTAGAAAAGTTTAAAATTACCCTTATTTTAGAAAAGTGGGTGTTAGATTAGTCATAATTGTATTTAGTAAATAATACATATTTGTTTGTGATTTAGGGTTGATAGATATTGCACGGAGTATGATTCATTGGGTCATGGATGGTTTGGGTAGATTTTGGTTCTGCAGTCTCAGCAAAGATTGGACAAAACATCTCGGCAAGTATACCTTGCCTACTTGTACAGTTTATTTCATGCATTTCTATACTGTTATTTATTTCAGTTATATTTCATCACCTTCTATTCATGTTAATATTCCTGCTACTTTCTTATTTTACGTGTATATGTTTTATCTAGCCATCTTATGCTACTGTTGTTCCATGTGTGTCTTGTGATGATATTGACTAGTCTTCTACCTTCGCCCTTGAGCTTGATTTGACTTAACCTGTAGTCGTGATTGATTGTTAGACATTAGCCCTATTATCTCTAGGACTAGGAGCGTCCAATGGCGTTACGGTGTTAGAGACTTCTTATTGACCTGTTATCCTATCTCTAGATCGGAAGAGTCCCACGTCATTACGATATAGAGACTCCTTATAGACTTGTTATTCTATCTGTATGACTGAGAGAGTCCTATGGCGTTACGGTGTTAGAGACTTGCTATTGACCTGTAATCTCGTCACTAGTACCGGGAGTGTCCCATGGCATTATGGTAGCAGAGACTTATATTTTGTCTAGATATCAGGAGCATCCTATGGCGTTTCGGTATTGAGACGTCTTTCTTGATATATTTCATGTTTTACTTTTCTTTCTTTCCATGCATGTTATTTACTGTTACATTTGGTATATTTTTATGTATCTTGCTACATCCCTCTGAGGATCTGGTGATCTCTCCAGGTTATTGCTTGTTTTTCTTCTAGGTATTTGTTGAGACTGCTAAAATAGAAGGATAGATGGGTGGTCGATTATATTTCATTAATTCAAGTATCGATAGTGGTATTTTTATTCTTTCGTCTTTTATATTCATTATGACATCTTCAGCTGTATAGCCTAGTTTTACAAGCTTACTTTCTGTTATGAGCTTGTTCAGATGATTATATTAAGGTCTGGCCAACCTTATTACAAATTATCTATTCTTGTATTTATATTCAAGTGACATCAGTAAATTATTGTTTGATCGTCAATAATGCACTGGTTCCCACTTATGAATATATTATGTGGATTGAGATATAATTGACTTGCCAGTTTAGACCCTGTCTTGGACAGCTTATACGTATTCGAGCTGGGCTGAAGTCTACTTGATACGTAGCTGGCATGTATACGTATCCTAGTCCTACGTATTTTGGTATTAGAGCGTTACATATTTTTTTGGTGGCCCATGCAGGTCTACGTTAATTACTTTGGTTACGTTATTGTACCGACGTAAGCCTGCAAATAGGATATAAAAGACCTAAAGGATCTCATCCATATCTTTATATTATTTTGCGTCCTTGACCTCTAAATATCGACTTCAAAATTTATTCCCTTGACATGTATCATGCTTGATATCATTTGCTCTTAGCTTATAAGTTTCATTTACGTACAGTGAAATGGACCCACAAGCTAGTGACGAGGATCCTGTAGTTACCCCGCAGAATGCTGTCGTCACTCACGTTGATACGACACCCCCACTAGTTGGAGGTACTTCTGCTCAGTCGGTCAATCAAACGACATCACGTTTCAGGAGGGATGATATTCCATTACCACCAAGTTTCCACCACACATGCCAGTACTACCGATGCCCCGATGACGTTTATGCCCTTTTCCACCGGGTCAATCAGATGGACGGACAACAATTATTCTAAATGTTCTATGCAATGATTCAAGCCCAGAGGTTAATGCAACAACAGGCTGAAGCACTGAGAGAGAGAATAGTGACAAATTTGGCACAGATGACCCCACCAGCCTATCAGCCGAAGACTGGAACTATTTTTGAATTTAGGAAAATCATATCCAAACCTTTCTCCGAAAATGAGGACCCTATCGAAATTTATGCGTGGCTTACCAATATCGAGCATCAATTGGTAGCCGCTGAACTTCCTAGAGAGAAATGGATGGCAGCCGTTAGGATGCAGCTAACGGGCAATGCCATCATTGGTAGAAAG
Organism: Iris pallida; assembly: GCA_029216955.1. Lineage (NCBI taxonomy): Eukaryota > Viridiplantae > Streptophyta > Magnoliopsida > Asparagales > Iridaceae > Iris > Iris pallida. The sequence goes on along the minus strand of JANAVB010042419.1, from coordinate 14,420,453 downwards.
CCAAAGAAGAGCGATTGGGCCCCAACGGAGTCATCTAGGAAGAGTTCTCCAAACTCTTTAAGGAGATGTACATACCTTTACGCGAGCCGAGCGTCAAGATCGATTCATCTACCTTACACAAGATAGCATGACAGTGGAAGAGTTCAAGACGGAGTTCTTGCGCTTGAGTCATTTTGCCCCGTACCTGATACATACTGAGGAGCAGAAGGCGAAGGAGTTTTACGATGGACTCATCTTTATGATGCAGATACTCGTAGGATCAGTAGCACCTACTTCCTACTCAATAATCTTGACCGTAGTACAATGCCAGGAACGCATCAACAAAAGGGAGGCTAGCCAGAAGCGACCACAGCCAGCAACACCATCATCCAAAGCATCGCCAGGAGGACCTGAAAGACGCATCATCATACATCAACAACCAAGAGTAGCCCCATATCCAAATCCAGAATTGCCAACTTGTGAGTTTTATGGAAGAGAGGACATCTTCAGAGAGACTGTCGTCGAAGACTAAACCAATGCTTGAATTGTAGATCCACCCAGTATTTTGCGTGAGACTTTTCAAAATCTACGACCCGGGATGCAACTATCGCAAAAACCAACTCAACCTGCAGCACAAGGAGGATATCCGCGTTGACCGCTTCCCGACCAGGTGATGCAGTTTGTGCAGGCGAGACAACAGGCAGCACAACGACCAGGACAAGCCTTTGCCATGACAGTTGAAGCCGAAACAGCACCCAAGAAGCAACTGAAGGTAATAACTTGATTCTGTGATAATGACAGTAAGTACAATAGTAGTTTATGCTTGCTTGTTAAATATTTGATTAGGAACAACCATAGAGACATAGCACAATTAGAGACATCTTAGAACCATTGACATATCTCCTTTACCATAGTGAGTTATTCTAATTTCGAGGATGAAGTTCTTCTAAGGTAGGTAGAATATAAACCTCCTAAATTTTTGGAATTGTTTTTTATTAATTATATGACTTAAATAGGAATTTTTGGAATTTATAATTATTTTAATTAAATAGTTATTATTATCGATGAACTTAGCCATAGTTAACTTTTGGAGAGCAAGATGACCAAGAATTTTGGTACGAAAAGTGTAATCGAGTGCCTTGACTAGTGTATTAACCATGCTAGGGGAGGCCGAGCCATAAGTGTTCTCTTACTAGGAAAACCAGGCCAAGTTATGACTTAACCTCTATAAATGATTTAAGTATTTATTATTAAGATTATTGACCCTTAGGAGACCCGGTTGTACCAAACTAGCCTGGACTGGACCCGAACCGCACCCAAGCCCATGTAGGCATGTACTGAGACAAAAGACTACCATGTAGGTATATTTCATATATACGCATATATGTCGTAATTATTTCTAAGGATTGACAAATATTTTCTAAATATTTGTTATACACACAATATAGGTATTGTTAATATTTATATGTTTTTTATATAGAATAGTTGCACGTTGTTCAGTGGACCAATTAAATTAGGAGTAATCGTGTCACCCAATACTATAATTACCATGGATTATTTTGTTGTTAGTAGGATTACTATTACTATTATTGTTGTTGTTATTAAATAAAAGCATTTATTATTATTGGTCATTTTTATGTCATGTCATTGTCAAATGAATTTTATAGATATGTACATATTTATGTGTAGGAAAATATATTCCTAATATTTTGGGCTTTCACTAAGATAGAAATATATATATATATATATATATTTAGGGGTGTGTGTGTGTGTGTGATATAATATATATATATAATATATATATATATAGATATATATATATATATATATATATATATATAGATATATATATATATATATATAAATATATATATATATATATATATATATATATAGTATATTATATATGTATATAATATATTTATATATATATATAATGTATATATATATATGTATATATATGTATATATATATTAATATATATATATATATATTTTTTTTTTTTTTTTTTTATATAGTATAATATAGTATATATATTTTATATATATATATATATATAGATATATATATATATATATATATATATATATATATAAAATATATATATAATAAATACATATATATATATATATATATATATATATATATATTATATATATATATATATATACATACATATATATATATATATATATATATATATATATATATATATATATATATATATATATATATATATATATATATATCGGGATATATAGATATTATTATTATGTGGGTATATATTTCCATACATAAACCCTATACTAGAAAAGATAGTATTAAGATTTCTAGGATTTTATTTAGTATTTGTGCATGTAAAGGTATATGTGTATATACCGATGTATAAGGAAAAAATATATATACAGATGTATAAGGAATTATATAAATATTAATACAGTAAAAGAAATAGTAAAAAAAATCTAAATCTCACGAGATTTTGAAAATATCGTGAAATCGTTTCCTATAATAAATTCGATTAGCAATAACAGACACCCAAAGACCCGTCCCTATATATATAGGTATCAAGGGAGAGAAGAGACCAATCTCTCTACAAACTAAACCCTATGAAGTACGTGTAGGCAACTCTAGAGGGGGTGTAAATAGAGTACATGTGTCAATAATGATCAATTAAAATTTCAACTATATTCAATCCCAACTAGCAAACGATTAATCAGAGTATAAGTGCAGAAAGTAAATGAAGATCAGAGAGCATACCCAGATACAACAGTTTTTAACCTTGTTTTCCTCGTGGAGGAATAGTCCAGGCCTGAGAACTCTAGCTCAGGATTGAAATCCACTATTTGTGAAATAACATTACAATCACGTGCCTTTACTCAGAAAAGCACGCCAACTTCTTGAAAGATCGCTGAGGCAAAACTTGAAATTTTCCAAGTGACTTCTTCAAGACTCTTGCACACAAACTTTTAATTGACTCGTACCGAGCACCTTATAGGCTTGGGAAGTTTGGTGGGTAGTAGATGATAAGAGTATAGCTCTTTAGGATGTATAGGCTATAGGAGTAGAAGAGAAAAGATTGGATGATTTGAAATGGGAGAAATGAGTGCCTATATATAATAGTTCTGGAAGGCAGAGTTCGGCCAGAACTCTATCCAAAATATTCAAAATTTTGGCCATTGGACAACTTGCAATGAGTAAGCCCTAAAAATTAGCTCCTAGAAATCAGGAGATAGAGTTCGGCCTGAACTCTGCCTCCTTGGAGACAGAATGCTCATGGGAAGTTGTATGGCTTTGGCAGTTTGGCCTTTTATTTATAGAGCTTTTGGTTACCTAGTCTATGGTTGAGGTACTTGGTGCGACTCAACGTACAACAATCTAGACTCAATAAAAGTGTAAAGTACAGACTTTCGATTACAATTTCTAGCAGTATTCGTCGAGCAGTCATCGTTGATGATTGTCTGACTTGATATGTGATAGTCGTCTGATTTGTAGCTTGATGAAGGTTTATGTGTCGAGTTGGATCATATTAAATATCGATTTATTAATTATCAAGATTAGGTTGACTGTGATCTAATTTGGGTCTACAATCTCCCCATTTTGATAATTGACAAAATTGTGATATTTGCATGTCGATACATTCATACCTGGACACATATATAGCTCCCCCGTAGATGGATTTTTCGTCTCCCCCATAAATAAAGAAGTCCTGATACAAGTACTAGTCCAAACAATATAACACAAGTATTTATCCAAAATGGTTAAGCAAATATCACATATTCTTCCCATTTGGCATTTAACAAAATGAAATATAAGCCACCCCAAAAAACTAACAATGGAGAAAATATGCAATCACACAACCAAGTCTCAAATCCACAGTAAGAGATAACTAATAAATAATCCAAACAGAAGCTACATAAGCATAAAGGAAAGAGTTCAACTACATAACAACGGAATAAAACTCCAAAGTACATAACCAAAATAAACCTAAGCATCAGCAGCAGCAGCATAAAAGGGACCACGGCCATCACGGAGCACGGGAAGGTCCAGCAGAATCAGATGGGCCGTTAGCAGAGCGACGAGGATCAACAAACGCTACATCCAGATCCAAATACCACCTGACCCAAGTGTCGTCGATACGATAACCTTCGCGAGAAGAGTCCCGTACCATGGTGTAAGATACTGTAGGATGAGTAGCCAGGGAGTACTGGATGTCATGCAGGGTGTTGCTGATGGCTGTCATCTGTAAGGTAGTGTGATAATCCATCTGAGTCCAACAATCGTCCTTTAAGCGGAAACGATCTCTCAACATAGTCTGAATAGACTCAAGGGTAGCAGGTGGCTCGGGCTCAGGTTGGCCAAGAGTAGGAGGATCAGCATAAGCAATAGACTCGGAGTGCTCAGACGCAACAGAGGACTCAACACACTACAAGAAAATAGGTCTTTCCCGACGTTTATTTTTTTCGACGTTTATATTAAAGTTGGCTTATGTATGATATACCAACGTTTTGCAGTAAACGTCGAAAAATATAGACGTTCCCTCATAAAGGTTGAGAATTTTGGACGTTTATTTTTTGGCATTTATGGATAAGTTGGCATAGACATGATATGCCAAGGTTTTGCGATAAACGTCAAAAATTTAGCTAATATTTGGATGTAAACGTCAAAAATATACGACTGATTTATATAAACGTCAGTTCATTTTGAATAAAAAAGGAAAACAAATCCGATTTACAACAAATCTGATTTATTTTTAGTCAAAAGAAAACAAAAGATCAGTTTTTTTTAATTTAAGAAGAAAACCGCTGGATTTACGTTTTTACAGCCCAAAAGTATCTCTAAAATTTAAAATCACATTTTTCATATATAAATATATCAGCCAGGAGCAGCCCCACCCTATTTTTTAGTTGTACTCGAATCCCGCCCCCTATTCCGACACAAGATAAAAATAACCTCCCTCTTTTCTCATCTCCTTCTCATCTTCCCCATCATCTTCTCCACCTACTCCTTCCACCCCAAATCCCTCGTCTAGAAAACCACCCATCCTAAACCCTAACTCTACATTCAGTTGGTTTGGAAACTCTACCACTCCCGTTGACATCCCGGATGCCACATCCTCCATCCTCCACTGCTGCTACTTCGGGATCTCAGCACGACCTCAAGTGCCACCGGAGAAGCAACATCTCCAGGAGCAGTATCAGAAGTAGCGGGAAGCAGTATTGGCAATGGCGACAGCTTCTTCGTCGAGGATGGATTCTCCTGGAAGTCACTCGGGTTATCCGACCCACTCTCGCGGTGGTCTCTGTCACTTCCATCCGCAAGCCTTCCCATATCCAAGTGCCCCTCTGCTGATATATTTCTTACTTTGGTTAGTGGTTGATTTTGTTGCTGCATTCTATGTGTACGATGAAATGCGCTTTTGAAATATTTACTCTTATTATGAGAAGGAACTCCCTGTGATAGTCGGAGTTTTGTTTGGAAGCAAAAACTAGTGATTAGTGTGAAGGAAATATTAACTCTTATTATTTTTGATACACATATATTTGGAACAAATTATTTAGGGGAACTTTATGAAATTCCCAAAAAACAAAAAAAGTTTTATGAAAAACCCACCGCACAATAACATTTCTTTGCGTGCCCAGAATTAGCAAAAAATATAAAGAGGGTTCTGAATGACCTTTTTGCCATTCCTTCTAATTTATTGAAAACACCCACAAAACTACTCTTAAAAAAAAAGGTTGGAAACTTCATCTTCTTCCATACGCTGCTCACTTTCGAAACTAGGTTTTTTTCTCAAAAATCTTCAAAAACTCGTCGAAAAATTTCGGAAAGACCGAGACAAACGGCAAAAGTACTAAAACGGAGGCCCAAACATCATTTTTTTACGATTCTAAAATTTTGGAAGGCCGTCTAACGGAGAAGCGATTAATCTCAGGCTCCTCGAAGATACGCTCATTTTGGGACAAACCGGGCCTCGCTTCGACCTCCCAGTCAAAAGTTATGCCCCTTCAAAGTTTCAACTGACCATAAAATGCAAGAGAATGGTCATTCTCTGTGTTAGAACACGAAAAATGTTAATTTCGCATGAGGGTGGCTATTTTTCGTGTTAATAACACGGAGAATGTCATTCTCCGTTTTAATTTACACGGAGAATAGTCATTCTCTGTGTTAGTAACACGGAGAATGGCATTCTTCGTCTTAATTTTCACGAAGAATGGCCATTCTCTGTGCTAAATTACACGGAGGAATGGTCATTCTCCATCTTAATTTACACGGAGAATGGTCATTCTCCATGTAATTTAGCACGGAGAATGGTCATTACAGTGTTAAAACGCAAGAGAATGGCCATTCTCCGGGTTAAATAAAATGGAGAATGGCATTCTCTGTGTTAAATAAAATGGAGAATGGCCATTCTCTGTATAATTTAGCACGGAGAATGGTCATTTCAGTGTTAAAATGCAGGAGAATGCCATTCTCCATGTTAAATAAAACAGAGAATGGCATTCTCCATGTTAAATAAAACGGAGAATGTATAATTTAGCATGGAGAATGGTCATTTCAGTGTTAATTTACACGGAGAATGGTCATTCGCAGTGTTAAAACGTAGGAGAATGACCATTCTCCGTATAATTTAGTACGGAGAATGGCATTCTCCGTTTCTAAATAACACGAAGAATAGCCATTCTTCGTGCTAAATAACACGAAGAATGACATTCTTTGTGTTAAATGACACGGAGAATGGTCATTTAATTATTAAAACACAGGAGAATGGTCATTCTCCGTTTTAGAAACACGGAGAATGCCATTCTCCGTGTTAGTAACACGGAGAACGCCATTCAACACGGAGATTGGCATTCTCCTTGTTAAAAATACAGGAGAATGACTATTCTTCGTGTGATATCGACGAAGAACAGTTGACAGAAACCTATTTTTTTATTTTTTATTTGTGGAAAGAAATTTGATATGAATAAAGATTTAAGACTTTTTGTTTTTCTTTCAAAACGATGCTAACTCTTATGGAAAAGAAGAAGAAGATCTTTTCTCCATAATTGACTTAATTGTCGAAGAAGAAGAAGAAGAAGAAGAAGAAGAAGAAGAAGAAGAAGAAGAAGAAGAAGAAGAAGAAGACAAAAAAGATGAGCGATGATCAGTTCGACTGAAAAAAAAGTATGGTGAACTACGAACGATCTTTGCGATCTCTGCTGAAGATGAGAGCAATGGAATTCAGATCTCTCTCTCTTGAAGAAGAAGACGAGAATCGCAATCCAGATCTGAGTTTGTGCGGAGGGGTAGTTATGGTATTAATTTTGTAAATACAAAGCATCTAAAGGGAATGTTGGAATACTTAACGTGGAAATATATAATTCTGGGCATTTCATAAAACCCATCATGCGGGTGGGTTTTTCATAAAAACCAACCCCAAAATTGGGTTTCTCAGCAATTTCCAGAATTATTTATAGGTGCTTGAGTTTCAATTGGAAACCGAATCTTATGCAAACATAACTGAACTCAGTCCTTTTATCCTTTGTATTAATATTTTTCATTCTTTTTGTGATATACTTGTCTTTGGCCCCTTCAGCTTATGTCTTCAGTGAGGATATGTAAGACTGGTATAAAGTTGATTCTCTATCTGACAAGTCGCTGGAAAAAAGAAAAGAAAAACAGGTGGAACAAAAAACAACACCATGCAAACTTTATTAGTTTGATATCATTGATACTTTGTTTCTTAATTTTTTCATATTGTGCAAATGCATGAATGTGAAAATTAATATTAGTTTTGGTAGCGCACAAATGCATGTCTATTCAAATACGCATCATTCATCACATTATATATACATATATCAATGATATGGGTTTGTTCAATAAATCATATTAATAATACATGAACAATATTTGCAGAATTTAGATTTTATTTATTTATTTTATCAAGTTTAGTAGTTAATCATTATACATACATGATACTAGGTACACATTGCAACATCCAAAATTCCTTACTGCTCTAATTTTTGCTAATATCTTGTAAAATTCGAGAGATTGGCAAAAGACTTTTATGTTGGTGATCTACACATGCTTCCAAATTTTATCTAACTGTGTAATTTTTATTAGAACCTAAGATGTATTGATCCTGTTTACATCTGGTTATGCATAACCCTAACTTTGTTTTCGGTAATGTCATTAATTACTTCATGCACCAATGGGAGAGAGTTAATTGTTGACAGATGCTAGTTAGTTGGACATAATTATTTGTTTTTAATCTGTAAAGGATAATGTTATTTCAGGATTTAAGAAACTTAGCCAACCATGTTATATATTTTTGATATTGAAAAGGTCAAAGCATTTATTACTTGATTCCCTGTCCTCACCATTTGTCCTCTAAAATTTCTTCCTCAGTGAACTCGCAATGGTGTTGGGCGAGAAAGGTGTCATCGTCTTTGCATAAGGAAACCTTTAATTACATGTATATGGTTAATTTGATAAGCCATCATCCCATGTGATTCTCAAGACATGATTGATTAGCCCTCCAAAACTCACATTCTCATTTTATCCTTTATTTTGTTCGTCAATATCTATTGTTTACTCTCTTCAACAATAATTTTGAGTTTCTTCTGACATTCTGATTCCAAAGAAGCTCTTTTGATGAAGATAACCTATTTACATCAGCAGGAATTGAATGCGTTATTGATTAAATTCCATCCAACGTTAGTCCATTTTATGGAAGTGGACCAACATTTGCTCCTTTTCCTCTCCCTCATTCTGTTAAATGTATGTTTGGTAGTTCTCTATTGTTGAGCCTTTCTTGCATCTAAACCACCACCTTGTTTATTGCATGGGGGCTTATGGAACCATATCTTGGGCCTAATGTTGTGTTTGGTTTGTAAGAAAGTGAGGGAAAGGAATAAACTTAATTCTGTATAAATGGTTCCCATTTCTACATGAAAGACTTCCATTTTTTCATTTCTTTCCCTTAGTTTCCACCATACCAAACACAATGTAATACATGTCATTCAAAACTCGTGCTATTTTTGGTTGAAAGTCTTCCTATTCAGATATTATTTTTATAGGAACTGATGCAGAACCAACCTTTTCTTACTGATATGGATGTTCTAAAAGGAGCCTATAGCATTTGCTGTGTTGCACGAATACGGACACCGATACGAGTACAGACACGATACATGTACTAGATATGGACATTTTTAAATAGATATAAAGGTAGTTTCCTATGTTGCATGAATATAGACGTGTACGGACACGACAGGAATATAGACATCATTTTGACTGTAACACAACCTTTTTGTTGCCTTGATCTCCAGGTTCTTACTTGACGTAGACTGAATATGTTTAATTATGCTAAGTTAATGAATTTGAAGCTCATGTGTTAACATAAACCTTTAAATATAAAACTTCGAAATACAGAAACAAGCCATTGATTGATCTCTCTTTCATCATCGAGGAATAGAACATACTAGAAACTGGGAGATAGTTAGGTATTCTCAGTGTATTACTCTTTCATATTGCTTTATGTTGTTATTTTAGATCACATATGCCGGTCCACATAAAACTTTTGCCGATCGAAATGAGAGTGACAGTGGCAATGTTTAACAATTTTGTTGGAAGATGGAATCATAAAATGTAACCACTAAATTGCTTGCTTCCACATTTTGTATCAGTTGTGTTCTCATGTTCAAGAATATCCTGACAAAAAAAGAATAAGTACTTGAGGTTTTATGTATTTCTCATAGGTAAATTGTAAGAAGATTTTAAGCATGTAGAAGGCAGATTTCTACATTGACTATATTTATTGAAACACATTTGCAAGTCAAGTGTCCACAGTATGCATACAAAGAGACTTTTTTTGTGTTCCACCGAAATGTTCCAAGAACAATAGTGAACTGCCAAATCCTTGTACTAATTAAGTAACCTGAGCCAAGCATTGCTTTTCTCCTACCTAATTATTGAGGTAGAACTAAGACTGAGCCAAGCATTGCTTTTCAAATTGCCTATTTTTTGCATATGTTGGTGTTTCAGGGATGAATAAAATTCATATAACATACCTTATTACTTCTCACCTCATTTAATGTTCTTCAAAGAGAAGTTTAATAGATTGCTCCTCAGTTGCATACAATTACATAGTTTATTGAACCTAGTAGACTGGCTAGTTACTAATGAATATGTCATGTATAATAAATGGATGATACACAATATTGAAACTAAATATGTATGCAGTTTCAGTCTAAATGAAGAGACCTAGAAACCAGAGGTCACAGATTTAAAAACATTGCTCGAGTTAAATGAGTTACACATTAAACCAATTTTATTACACATTTTTGCTGACTATTTGATACATTAGCTTATGAACGGTTTCTAAATACTATTGGTTAACATATCAATAGATGTGATCATAAGGAAGATGAAAATGATGAGGATGGGGAAGATATTGGTGAAGACGATGACAATGATGACCTTAAGATGAGATAGAACTCAGAACCCGAGTACAAGAACCTCATAACAATTACAGTTGGAAAACCTCATAATAATGATGACCTTAACCTGAGATAGAACTCGAAATGAATGCTGACTATTTGACAATGCTGACGATGACAAGGATGGTAGACAATTTTTGTAAGCCATGCCATGTAAGCTACTACAATGTGTTAATTTGGTGACAAGTATAATAGGAACTTCATGAGTTCAAACATAGCAAGTACCTACCATATATGAACATTTTTGGCTCTACCTCCATTTGGTTCATGTATATGGAAATCCTGCTACGAATGATGATACCTCTTATTGTGAAAGCAATGAATGAATGCTAGTCTACATGAAGAGTTGAATTGCCAACCGAATCATAACCCTCTGCTACTAATTGGATGAGGCCTTGTAGTGGAACAATCTTCAGTTTCATTTTTCAGGTTTTATGTTCTTGTTTCTGGTATGTTAAGCTTGGCTTGAATTCAGCAGTTCATAATGTTCCAATCTTCTTTTCTGTTTGTTTTACTATGATGTATACATATCCATGAATTTCCTTCAAACTTGTGTGAAGAGTCGTCTCTCTCACTGTCTCTGTACTATACTTTTTTTATATATATTTTAACTGTTTATAAATACAGTTCTTTGTAGAGTATATGATATTCTTGAGGAGATGGGAATATGATTGATGATCAATAATGCACATCTGATACTCTGGATAACAATAGTTTGGTTGTTCTCTAGTTTACTATTATCAAGCTTTATCTATTATGTTTTTTCCCTTAAAACAGCTACATATTTTTATCGGGTTCTAAGTAAATTTGATTGTTTTTACATTGGGTACTTTTGGATGTATAGACAGTTACATGTGTCTGTAGTAATTAGCAATCTTAGCATAACAAGTACTACAATTACACTTTAAAAAATTATCTTATGATCAAGCATATGACTATCTCCAAGCAAGTTTAGGTTTATCATCCCCTATCAAATGTCATAATTGAAATCACAAGGAGTTGGATTGCAATTCAATGAGTGACCATAAAAGTTTCAAAACTGTTACCAAGCATCATTGCGCCAATTTAAACATATGAACTAAATTTTTTCCGTCCATTTGATGACAGATACTGTGATAGTACAATTCAGTCACTACACACTACTCAAGATGGAGACAGACTATTGTAGATTGGAAGGATCACATGGAAGAAGAGAATGAAACATATGTTATATAGAAGAATCAGGAAGCTCTCGCTACTATATATTGTAATATTCTATGACAAAATTTATAATTTAATAGAATTTTTGTATAGCTCTTGAATGTTTATACTGTATAACTGTATGTTTTTAATAAAATAAGACTATTTTATAAAGTGTTTATTTTTTCTATGTTAATATTGTATGTGTGTTTGTTCGGTAACTGGTAAAGGAAAACTAGAATATAATTATAAATATATTTTTTGGTAAAAAACATTATGAATCGGCCTTTTTTGACGTGTTTGCTAGAATGTTGAAAAATTTTCACCCATGAACACAAATCCCAAAATTTTAGGAAAATGTTGGGAAAGTAGTTGAATTATCGACATGTTTGTTAAAACGTTAGAAAATTGTCATCCATTATTACCAAATTCCAACATTTTGGAAAAAGACTGGGAAAGCAAATACCAACATTTTGCAAAAGGTTGGGAAAGTGGTTAAGATTTCGACCTTTTTGTTAAAACGTTAGAAAATTGTCATCTATTATTGCACAATTCTTGACGTTTGTTAAACGTCGGTACAAACGTCGGATTAACCTATGCCAATGTTTATCAAAAATGTCATAAATTCCCAACTAGGACAACGACGACGTTTGCAAAAAAGGTTGATCAAACGCCGTCTTAACTTATACCAACGTTTTTGACCTTTTTCTCTACGTTTATAAAGCGTCAGAAAAAATCAATTTTCTTGTAGTGGCAGCTGCTAGAAGCCTCCGTGCCTTAGACAAATAGGTAGGGGCAGGAAGGAACTGACACTCTTCAAGTGGTATATGGAACGCACGAAAGATCATTGGCAAATATAAGGTGTAGACCAATGATCGGGGTCGTGTCCGCGCACGAATCATCCACTCCAACATTGTGCACGAAAAGTTGAATGGGACATAGAAGTAGAGATGGTAAAGAGCAGAAATCTCAAGATAGGATACTTCATCGGTCGATCCCGCTTTGGGTAAGATCGTGGAGAAAATAATTCGATGAATTTCATAAAAATACAGGTTAATATATTTAGCCTGTAGCTTGCGGGGACGAGTGTTAGGAGTACACAAGTCATCCTTGAAGCTCTCAAGTGAAGATCCATATTGAAACTGTAGGGCATCGACAAGTTTCTCCCAAGAATCGGGTTCTGAGATCTCAAGATATTCTGCAAGCTCAAAGTCATCAAAAGAAATGTCGATACCGGCGACACGGGAGTAGATTCGTGTGTCATCAAAAGTTATGTTACAATAGAACATTTGGATTTCATTCAAATAAACTATAGATGAGGTAGTAACTAACTCACTTAAACACAGATCATGGAACAATCAATCATAAGCCGAAAAGATAGTAAAATTAATCGGATGACACACATACACACTTCTTGAACGAAAATTGGCAAACCATTCATTGGAAGCCTCCAAAGATATAAAAATTTGTGCATTAAAGGTGTTGGGGTCTTGTGGTGATGGTAGATTAAAAAGAGGATGGATTGGAGGAGCAAGAGGAGGAGGAGGATGGGTAGAAGATGCACTATCACTCTTTCTTCTCTTGTCTCTACCAAAGATTCTTGGAGCCATGGAGAATTTTAAAGTTTGAAAAGGAAATAAAGAAGAATATAAAATTATACCTCACCCAAAGGAGAAAAGATGGAAGAGATCCCCCCAAAAGCTTTTGATCTTGAGTTTGGGAAGAAAATAAGCCCTAAAAGTGGGGTTTCTAGGGTTAAGGTTAGAGAAAATTATGTTTGGAATAAGGTGGAAGAAGAATAAAGTGAGGAGAGAGGGTTTCCTCTCAGGTTTAAGAGGTTTGGGGACAGCAAGTCAGGTTGAATCCTGACCATAAGATCAAAATAATGGATGGCTGAGAACCAAACAAGATTCTGTGAATATGGACACAAAGTTCAGCCCGAACTCTGTGTGGGGCAGAGTTCGGCCCAAACTTTGCCTCCATGTGCACAGAATACTGAAAATTTTGAAAATGGCCAAGTTTTGATGAAAAATGAAAAGAATTTGAAAGTTTGAATTAAACAAGTCATAAACGTAATTAAGCCATGTAATAAATGCTGATTAAGACAGTGATCATGACGATAAAACTGCCATGGGATAGTTGTAGGGGCCGGATCCCAGCTAGCGGTAGTCCAAAGACTAGTGCACCGTGTCTCTTAGGCTTTTCGGCCTTATTGTCAGAAGGACCCTTTCGGCTTGTACCTATAGCAAGGTGACCATAACGATATATGGCAGAACCGTTATTTACGTAGGACAATTTATTTTATGACCGTTTCATCCAAAATTCCTGACTCATGACACAGAAAGTTGAAGCGCTCTTCGGCCAGTGGTTTAGTAAAGAAGTCGGCTAGCTGATGTTCAGTGTCTATGAATTCTAAATAAATCGTGCTTGTTGTTGATGATCACGCAAAAAGTGATGTCTAATCTCTATGTGTTTAGTACGTGAGTGACAAACTGGGTTCTTGGTCAGATTATTGGTACTAGTGTTATCACAAAAAATCAGTATGTGCTTGAAACATAAGTTGTAGTCTTCAAGGGTTTGCTTTATGCACGGAATTTGTGCACAACAACGACCAGCTGCGTTGTATTCAGCTTCTATTTTGGATATTACGACAGAGTTCTGCCTCTTGCTAAACCATGAGACTAACGTCTTTCCTAGCAAATGACACGTGCCGCTTGTACTTTTACGGTCGACTTTGCATCCTGTAAAATCAGTATCGGAATATCCGATTAAGTCAAAGGATGTGGTATTGGGATACCACAAGCCTACCGTAATAGTTTCTTTAAGGTATCTAAAGATACGCTTAACTGCGGTCATGTGTGATTCCTTAGGATTGGCTTTGTATCTAGCACATAAGCAAACACTGAACATAATGCCGGGGCGACTAGCAGTTAAATATAATAAACTACCAATCATACCTCGATACTTACGTTGATCGACTGGTTTGCCGCTTTCATCAAGTTCCAGTTTTGTTGTAGTAGCCATAGGGGTGCTGATAGGTTTGATGCTATCAAGCTCAAACTTTTTCAGCATGTCCTTTACATATTTCGACTGACTGATGAAAATGCATTGCGAGAGTTGTTTGATTTACAGTCCAAAGAAGTAGTCAAGCTCTCCTATCTTGCTCATCTCGAACTCGTTCTGTATTCACTTGGCAAATTCCTTGTATAGACCCTCATTAGTAGACCAAAAAATAATATCATCAAACATATATTTGTACTAAAAGAATTGTGTCATCAAGAGATTTTATAAATAGTGTAGTGTCGACTTTCCCATTTGAAAAACCTTTATCAAGTAAGAAAGTACTATGACGATCATACCAAGCTCAAGGATCTTGTTTGAGGCCATAGAGAGCTTTCCTAAGTCTAAAAACATGGTCGAAAAATTTATGATTTTTGAAACCAGGTGGTTGTTTGACAAAAACCTCTTCTTTGACAAAACCGTTTAGAAAAGCACTTTTTACATCCATTTGGAAAAGTTTAAAGTTTTGAAAATTTGTAAATACGCAAAGCATATGAATGGATTCAAGTCGGGCAACAGGAGCATATGTCTCATCATAGTCGATGCCCTCCTCTTGGTTGTGTCCTTGATCTACGAGACGAGCTTTGTTGCGAGTGACTGAACTGTCCTCGTTTACTTTGTTTCGAAAAGCCTATTTAGTGCCAATTATTGAGTGGCCAGTAGGTTTAGGAATAAGTTCCAAAACTTAGATTCTTTCAAATTGGTTGAGTTCTTCTTGCATCGCGGAAATCCAAAATTTATTATTAAAAGCTTCTAAAACGTTTTTAGGTTCTATTTGAGAAATAAATGCAGTGCTAGTTGTAGTGTCTCTTATAAAGGATCGAGTAGTTACCTCTTTTGATACTTTACCTATTACCAAGTTCTCTGGATGAGAGGGAGTGAAGTGAAACTTCTTTGGTAATTCCTCCGGAGAGCTGGTTTCAGACATTGTATTTATAGGTGTAGAAGTTGATGGTTCATCATCGTCGTTGGGAATGACAGCTGTACTATTATCCTCATCAAAGGTTATATTAGTAGACTCTTCAACAATCATGGAGCTTTTGTTAAACACTCTATATCCCTTACTCTTGGCCGCATAGCTAAGAAGAATACCTTTGTCAGTTTTGGCATCAAATTTGCCTAAGTTATCTTTGGTATTCAAGATAAAGTAGCAACAACCAAACACTAAGTAAGAAACATTAGGAGTCCTACCAAACCAAAGCTCATAGGGTGTCTTCTTCGAAATAGGTCAAATTAACACCCTATTTAAAACATGGTATGCTGTGCTGACAGCTTCTGCCCAAAAGTATTTCGGAATAGAGAATTGATTTAGCATAACTCTAGCCATATCGCCAAGAGTTCTTTTCTTCCGCTCTACAACACCATTTTGTTGAGGAGTTCTTGGACACGAAAATTCATGACTAAAATCATTTAAATCATAAAACTTTTCAAAATAAAAATTTTCGAATTTGCCACCATGATCACTTCGGATACAAGTAATCATGTAGCCTTTTTCGTTTTAAACCTTTTTAGCAAATACTTTGAAAACAGAAATTGTATCACTTTTGTTTGTAAGAAAGAAAACCGAAGTAAATCTAGAAAAATCATCTACAATAACAAAAGCAGAGTTTTCTGCTAAGACTGGCTACCCTACTAGGACCAAATAAGTCCATATGAAGTAATTGCAATGATCGGATATACTTACAGTGTTTATGGATTTAAAGGAAGATTTGGTAATCTTATTCTTTTTACATTCGGTACATACCGAGTCTTTCTTGAATGTGATATCCAACAGTCCTCTGACTAGCTTCTTGGTAGATAGTCTGGATATAGTATCCATGTTGGCATGGCCAAGACGCTGATGCCAAAGGAGCTTTTCGTCTTTGTGAGCGTAAAGGCATCTTCCTGTGCTGTTAGTATCACTAGATAGATAGAAAATATAAATGTTATATTCCCTTATTCCCTCAAAAGCGATGTCTCCAGTTGTCTATCATAGATAAAGCATTTAGTTTTCTCGAAGTTAATATCATAACCATGATCAACAAGATGACTAATGCTGAGAATGTTATGCTTTAACTCGGTCACTAAATAGACATCGTTAATAGCAGAAAAGGAGGATAACCAATTTTACTGTTACCTATGATATAGCCTTTAAGGTTTTTACCGAAGGAAACGTATCCTTCCTTTTTCATTGATAGCGTTGCGAATAGATTTAAATTTCCAGTCATATGTCGCGAGCACCCACTATCGAGAATCCACTTGCTTCTAGTTGAAGAGGGAAGGTCCACCTACACCACGAGTAGATGTGACCTTTGGTAACCAGATTTTTGTGCACTACAATAAAAAGACCTATTAATGACGCTTGATAAGTGGATTTCATGACGGCTGATAAAGAAGCGTCATCAAAGTTCGAAATACCTAAGTTCGAAATACCTTTTTTCTATGACGGTTTAGGCTAATTCTGGGCTTTTTATAACATTTATAAAACAAAGCATTGTTAATAATTTAGTACGGTGGCAAACTTGTAATATTTTTTAAGTTTAATTGTTGGCAAAATCCTTACTATAGCCCGCCTCTCCCCCAAAACATTCTGGTCTTCTCCTTCTCCTCCTTTCTTCTCCCTCCTCTTCCCCAACTCCAAAACCCTAACCCTAGATCCAAAATCTTTGAGGAGGGCCTCACGCTCCTCGTCGCCCTCCAGGACAAGCTCGAGGCCATCGCGCATGCGATCGACAAGAACGCGAAGGAGGAGCGTTAGGGTTCTGCTCGTCCTCTTTTCCACGCTCTCCCTTTCCTTCCTCCGGCGTTGTCGATGTCGTGGGTCCGCAACCTCCGCCGCTTCATCGGTTCTGGCGTCGACCTCGGATCCAAAGTCCTTATGGGTCAGTTCCTCTTCCTTACACCCTCCTCTCCTCTCCTTCTCCTTTCTTTCCCCCAACTCCAAAATCGAACTCTCGAATAAATAAGATAATACTGATATTATATGTAGCAGCCGAGCCGAGTCGAGTCGAGTCGAGTCTCTTCTTCTTCTTTTTCTATTTTTCGTGAGATTGTTAAGGTTAGGGTTTAAAGAGATGGAAGGAGAAGGGAAGAAGGTCCATCCTGACT
The DNA here is from genome assembly GCA_029216955.1 of Iris pallida. Taxonomy (NCBI): domain Eukaryota; kingdom Viridiplantae; phylum Streptophyta; class Magnoliopsida; order Asparagales; family Iridaceae; genus Iris; species Iris pallida. The sequence goes on along the minus strand of JANAVB010042419.1, from coordinate 14,402,670 downwards.
GCATCAACTGCTCCAATCGCTACCATGAGTGCGTCAAATACTGCTTCAAGAAGATCGCTGAGGCCAAGCAGCGCGCCGATCAGCAAAAAATAGGTTTCCCCCTTCTTTCTTTCTTTCTCTCTCATTTTTTTTAAATTTCCTTGCGGTTTCTTTTTGTTTCGTTAGGGCTTATTTAATTTATAGAAGATCGATTGATTGTAGAGGCAGAGGAGATTGAGCCCAAGGAGAGGACGGTGCACCCCGACTGCGTCAACGTGTCCAATCCTTACCACGAGTGCACCGAGTTCTACTTCCGAAGGATCGCGGAGGCTAAGGATTATGAACCAGGTTTAATTTCTCATCCCCCCCATTTTTTTTTTCTAGCCTAAGCTTCTCAATCGATAACTCGAAGTAATTAACTAATGCTGCTCATGATTCCTTGCTAGTAGCATTTAATTGGTGTCAAAAAAAGGTGCAGGAAAAGCCTAATTGTCCATTCTGATTGTCGATGAAGCTGATGACTTGCATTATATTTACTATATATTACCTGCTGATCTTCGTAAACTTGAACAGAGCCTTTTATTGTGTTAAAACCTCATCTTTTTGTACTTTGTTGATTCTTTCCTCCCTATGGACTTAGTTATTTTGATTATTTTTTTACTGTTAATTGTGTAGCCTATTTTTTTGGATAAGTACTGGCTCATTTTGCTGGTTTAAATGTAGATTTCTGCATGTCTGTTGTATAGTTCTTCTAAGAAACTTGAGAGCTTAATAGGAAAATATTTAAGAGAATGACTTATCTAATTTTTTTTTTTGTGTGGTTTAAGGAGCTATCGGTAGTCCAGTGGTTTGTTTGTTGTCAAGAACACGATCACTGTCTTTTGTCTGAAAGAAATTCTCTAGGACCATTTTTACTCGTTCATGCTTATGTCCTGATTGAGTAATGTTTTTATTGTCATTCCCACATGAGCTAAGTGCTGCAGACCTGTGGTCAAGTTGTGTGAGGAAGTCTTTCCACAACTATAGGACTTTGGTTAATTATGTTCCACTTGAATTAACTATCTTCTTGCTTCGTTCACTATATGCTATTAGTTTGACAATCACATTTATAGTTGTGATATGTATTTGTTTGGATTTTTTTCCATTCTTTTATTTTGCATAATTTTCTCTTTTTCTTCTTTATGAGGATATATTACTTTGTCATCTACACATTTGTAAATATGAAGTCTCAGTGAGTTAATTTACTTTTTTTTGACAATCACATTTATAGTTGTGATATGTATTTGTTTGGATTTTTTTTCCATTCTTTTATTTTGCTTAATTTTCTCTTTTTCTTCTTGATGTGGATATATTGCTTTGTCATCTACACATTTATAAATATGATTCTATGAAGTGTCAGTGAGTTAATTTACTTTTTTCCCTCGCTTATTATTTTCTTCCTTCTATTTCATGTTTTAATCAATTAAAGCCGATATCAAATTAATAGTCTTCACAACATGATTACATGACCCTATCTTGGTGTCTAAATTCTAAACAACTCGATCAGAGCATGTGGTTTCGGAAAGAAATATGACTCTTTAGCCTTTCTATTGTTTTAGTGCTGCACCAGTGACTATCTTTTTCTGACTTACAGCAGGTTTCAGATTTTAAAGGTAGTTGTGTCACTCTATTTATGCTTTGGCAGGCTAGTTGATTCTACAAGAATGTAAGTTTGATATGTCCTTTTAGATTGTGTAACATGGAATTGTGTTGATCTCATATACTTAAATTAGAATTGTGGTATCTTGCAGTTAATTTTGTATCTGCTTTGTGATGGTATTCTATATTCTCACTCTTTGATATGTCCTTTTCTGATATGATGCAAGTATTAGCAAGCATTTTGGCTTCTTCCAGATTGGTAAATAGTTTCTGTCATAGTATCAAATAGTTTCTTGAATATGAATCATTTCACTCTTTGGCAATGAGTACATTGAAGAAGATGGCTCTACCGGTAAGTATTTTACTTGTCTCTAAGTATGTGTAGCTTGACTTCTGGAACAGTTAGTCAGTTTTCTCCTAAGTTAACATCTTTTCTGGAAAGAATTTAGCTGTAGTGATTATTAATTCTTTTGTGGTCAAGTATTCAATAAATTTGATTGTTCAAACTTAAGAAAAAAATTAGTAGTTCTAATTCTACCTTTAGTTAAACTAAAATTTAAGAAGATGAGGTTTAAAACATGAACCATTGATATATCGTTTTTAATGCCTTAGTCATTGAAGTTTTTTAAGATTAGCTCATAGAGCTCTCTCTATTTTCAAATTTGTAAGTTGGTGTTATCTTAATGTGTTGATAATACTTGTTATAGATGCATGGTGGAATTGTAGCTAACTAGTATTAATTTTCTTTCTCAGGTGCACATGAAGATGCAACTATTATTGCAGTGGTGGGATTTGCTACACGTGATGTTGACAGTTTTGATGTGCTCAAGTTGAAGCCAAAGTAGTTTCTTGTTTTGAGGATTCATTTAAGTAGTAGTTGTAAATATATGTATTTGGATACCCTATTTTGAGATAATGTAATGAAGATGGTGATATAACATTTCGATGTTTTCTTGTGAATATAGTTCAAAGTTGTTGTTTTAAAATTGAATTGAGAAGTTTTTGGAAAGTAATATATAATTTGCAGTATTGAGTATTATAAATATGATGAGTTCAGTAATATAAGTGTTATAAATGTGCTGCATTGAGCCTATACATATTATCTATTCATGACGTTTTAAAATTGTTCTGAATTATGCACTATATATTAACTATTCATAACGCTTTTATAGAAACTATTCATGATGGTTATTTTATGATGCTTTTAAAAAATATTTATAACACCCGTTTTCATAATGGTTGCTCTGGAAAAAAAAGTGTCATGATTCGTCATTATCATGCCCCAGAACCAGAATACTGGAGAGCGGGGGCAGACATAGCCAGCTACGTATAATGAAATGGAATCCACGTCACTATACGGTCACGGCTGTCTAGATATATGAGGGTTTAACTACAATCCATCAGTCTCCTCTGGTCAAGAACAAGCCTATTGTCTCAATCACAAGCAAGTAGTAACAGTCACAAGATATTAGAGCATCAATATACAATAGTAAGGCGTCCCATACATTATATATTGGATGATCATGAAGCTAGTCGTACAAAATGTATGCCCCATCAAATTTTTATTATTATTTATTAATTTTTATTTAGTTAGTTTCCCAATTATTCCAACTCATACAACTGGTTGTTAGACACAATACTACATGTATAGTATGGCTATATGTAAACTGGGAATTCCTTGTAAAAGCCAATACAACCAGGGACCTGAGTGTTAAGTTTAAATTCAAACTTTGCTATTACTTGGAGAGACTGTACTTCTAGTTCGAATCAGATTTCGAATAACTCATATCCTCAAGGGATAAGTTCAACTGAATTCAAATAGTTTAAAATCCTTCCTTCGATCATATCTCTCCCCGCCTATATAAGCATGGGTGACCTTGCCAAGTTCTCCTTTCAAACCCTAGCCACCACATTACTTCCAGGAGAGAAGACCCCGAGCAGACGATAGGAAGGAATCAGGAATTCGTACGAATACGAGGTAAGGCAATCGACTCTCTTGACAATATCATATTGTAGACCTGTTATTAGCATTAAAATAGATGGGAGGGTTAGGTGTTTGTTGTTTCTCCTAAATCAATGTACTGTTTAAGACAGGGGAGTATTTAGACACCACATATAGGTCCAATACCAAGGTGATTGATAAATAAAGCCATCCAATACCAAGGTGATTGATAAATAAAGCCATCTGACCAGGACACTATGCGGATCCCTTGTGTTTCTATATCACTGTGTGTTACTCTTGCACCCACGAGTTTTCAGAGAACCCCAACATCCTCACCAGGCTGTGAACAGGGACATGGTCCTATGGGTTGGGGTGGCAGGACCTAATACCAGAAAGAACAGGTCAAGTGAGAGTATGCAACTACTTGGCCATTGGATAAAGACCAATGCCTGTCACTCATAGCCTTAGGTAGCCTTGAGCAAACATGTACTTATTAACTAATGGCCGAGTGCCCATATGAGCTGTTGTGCCCTGTTACATCATAAGAACCTGGGAACCATTGTGACAGTTCCTGATCCTTGGAGTCGATTTGATGCAGTAGAGCAAGGTAAGGGTAGAGGCTAAGAACTAGGGAAAAGCCTAAGAACCTGGGACATGGGGGTTGCATACCATATCAGACCTAACATTGAAACCAGGGTGCAAAGGAAAGCCTATGTGCAGGCATAGGGTTATGTTTATTACTCTAACATCCTGGGAGTTAACTTTAGGTACTGTCCTGTATATAGGTGTTCAGTAGGGAATAGGTTGGCAGGACCATACCCCAAATATCTGGAACCAGTTTAAGTAGGAGATACCAGGTTTCATCTAACCCTTGGGTCCAAGGCTATCCATAGAAATATTGGACAGGTTTGACAAGGCTCTCCCAAGCCTAGACAACCTGGGTGTCCATAACTCATGCTTTCCTGAGAGTTGACTGTGATGAACAGCAGGAAGCCACCAAATATCAGGAAAGCCTGGAAATAGATTGACACTAGAGTCCTGTAAATACTAGGACTGATTTCCTACTCTAAAATCAGTAAATTAAACTGGATAAGGACTTTACCCTTCAGTCAATTGGAAGGCAAAGATCCTGGGCTAATCTGAAACTCGAGCAGCTGCTCCTGCAGCATAGTACTCTAGGATCTTCTGCTCTCTTTTGTCCATATTGCTCTAGATTTAGAGTCCTTGTTAGATCTAGGTTTCACAGGCCCTCTCATGCTCTTTCTGTGTGATTTTATTCTTGCTTAGTGCAATTATATTGCTCAGTATTTACAAATGTTCAAATGAGGCATGTTAATTCTCTTTTATTAATGTTGCATTTTAATAAGTACTTTGTTCAGTATAATGTAAATATCAGGTATCAGAAAACACCCAATATTTCTTACTGTTAAACCCAAGTATCCAGGCTTGCAAACCTATTCAATGGCAAGTTGGGGGTACCATATGGGTGAGCCTGGAGAGTACTTCCAAGCAAGGGGTTTAGTCATATCAGTCACAGGTATTTTCCTTTGGGTCGATTCCTGGATGGACATCATCATATAGGACTTGGTATCAGGTAGACACCCATGGTATCATAGAATTGCAAGAAGTGGCATTGTTGCAACACTGTGAAGAAGCAGAGTTTGGGCATTAGGTGTGTGCCAAATCAATTGATGGAAGATTATTCGAATCAACCTAGTAGCAGGCAGGGGTACCCAGGTTGATTAGCACATTAAATATCAACTCTGGCTAACCCCCTGTACAAAACCAGGAAGCCAGTACTTAAACTACATAGCCTAATTTCCTAAATGTCCTGAGTCTTAGAGAAACCATTGGTGAGCATTGGCCAACCAATCAAAACCTGGAAACATTTTGGGAGACCAACCAGAGTGAATGACCAGAATACCAAGGGTAGGGATTAGACTAATAGCTATGTTAGCAGGTTGAAATGCAATATAACAACTAGTTGATCATGAGGGTTCCAAAATTGGGGGTAAACACTGAACCAATGAAGCATTTGTAGTTAGAACACAAAATCTTCATGTTGAATTATATCTTGATCTGGTGGTTCATTAAATAGGTTCCTTGGACCATGATTTGGACTCAGACCAGTGCCATCAGCTCAGGACGCCAGGCGAGTACAGTTTATTGTCTATTTTCAATATTGAATTTTACTATATCTCATCGTTTAGTCATTGATTATGTGAATTTTATTTACTATAAAACTTGAGTCAGGAAATATGAAATACCAAAGATATGTGGTTCGACCATAGACAGTGCTTATTTTCCTGTAGTAGACATTGTAGACAGTGCTTATTTTCCTGCAAGTAGACATTGTAGACAGTGCTTATTTTCCTGCAAGTAGACATTGTAGACAGTGCTTATTTTCTGCAAGTAGACAACGTAGACAGTGTTTATTTTCTACAAGTAGACATTGTAGACCGTACGGTGTAGTACCCCAGACCGATCACATATCAAAGGTATTTCTAACTGTCGGAAAGGTATTGTTTACTTTATTTTCTGTCGATTTACTGTCTTTTACTTTCGTTTTTATGTTTATTTTCAAAACTCATGGTTGATGTCTAATCCTTGTTTATAGTCACTTTCATATATTGGAACTGCATTCGATGAATTGTACTCGTTCTATCTTGACTGGGTAACCAAACAAATTTTAGGTGATTGCGAGGAGGTCGAGTGCCCTGACCAGTATGGCCCATACATGGGGGATATAGTTGAGACAGATTTTGCTTATCAGGAGGAGTACGCAGCGTCTGATCCTACTGCGTTTGTTTAGTTTCATTGTTAGTCATAGCTGAGACTTGTATGAGATTTTGAGTTGACATTGAAACTACCAGCAGAGATGTCATTTCATTTATTTATCATATTTCCCTTTTGAGATAGATATTTATTCACTTTTCTAGTTATTGAGCTGTGACTTTGAGTTGTGGTTGTCCTATGTGAGATATATATTATTGCGTGGTTGTTCATCATATTGTTACAACGTTCTACCGCCGACTCTGCGGCGTAGGCTGGACGTGCACACGGTTCATGCCCAAATATTGGGTGCGGGTCGTGATACGTTTTTATGGTGGCCCATGCAGGTCGACGTTTCGCATGACCAGCGAAACCGTGGTAGTACTTAAGATAGACGTACTACTACGGGCCTGTGATTAGGACTAGGAATAAGGACCTAAGGACTGTTTTCGTAAGCTGAAATTGTGCCATTGACTTCTATACTCGCCTTCAATTATTCTTATGCATCCTGTTTGAATCATTCCATTCGTCTAATGATTTCCTTTGTTTTCAGCTAATGGATCCACAGGACAGGAACAACGCTGCATGGAATACTCCACCGACTGTTGGCAGATTTTACACTTACGAGACTCCTCCTACTCAGGGAGGCCAGCTTACTCACCAGGATGGACCGGCTCAGCCACCGTACTCGAGGTTCCGCAGGGATGACATTCCGCCTCCACCACAGTTCCCTCCGCAGACGCCAGCACCAGCACCCATTTCTCCACCAGCACCAGCAGATTATCCACCACCTGCGATGCACCCAGCACCAACCATGTATTCCACACCTATGATACAGCAGGTTCCCTATATGTACCCAGTACCAGCCATGCATCCAGCTCCGGCGATGTACCCAGCACCTGCTGTATATCCCACACCAGCGATGTACTCGGCACCTGTACTGCCTCCACCACCAGCATTGGACAATGTCACACTTCTCGGGATCATCCAGCAGCAGGCCAACATGTTTCGTGACACTCTGAGAGAGGCACTTCAGATTCGAGACGCTCCCCGACAGCAACCGGGGAATCCCAGCACTTTATGGACTTTAGGCCCATGCCATTCTATGGGACAGAGGGGATCGTCTATGCGGACGAATGGCTAGAGAACATAGAGAGGTATCTGAAGATAGCTCGAATTCTAGAAGATCTGAAGATAGCGTCAGTCAGTGGACAGCTTTTTGACATTGCGCGGACATGGTACCAGGGCGAGCCCCTTTTTTTACCCCAGGCGTCACTTGGGAGGAGTTCAAGCGCCTGTTCAAGAAGAAGTTCCACCCATATGTAGCACGAGAGGCGCTAGTGAGCCAGTTCGAGCATCTGGAACAAGGCAACCACACCGTTGATGAGTATACAGCAGAGTTTTCTCGCCTCAGTCGCTTTACGGAAAACTTGGTCAGCACCCCGGAAGACAAGGCACGACGGTTCAGGAAGGGACTGTCCCACAAGATTCACTTGGCCATCGCCACCAGCCGAGCTACTACCTATGAGGAGATTCTGGAGGTCGTACAAGCAGTGGAGGAAGAACTGAATTACAGACCGAAGAGGAGTCGAGAGACTTTTGGAGGAAACAACAACCAATCAGCCCCGGCGAAGCGTCCCCAGTTCCAGCAGAAGACATTTCAGCACCATCATCAGCAACAGTTCCAGCCTGCTGGTAAGACTCCAGCATACCAGCAGAATCGGGCTCCAGTCCGAGCCCAGACTCAGCAGCCGCAGAGACAGCAACAGTAGATTCCGCACTGCACACACTGCGGGAGGAACAGACATACTTGGAATGACTGCCGGAAGAGACTCGGAGCATGCTTATATTGTGGATCTCCATCACATCAGCTGAAGGACTGCTTATTGATCCCTAAACGGACAGGACCCGAGACGGCACCAGCACAGAGAGGACCAGCAGCACCTCAGCCACGAGGTCCCCCAATTCCCACTCAGTAGCAGCGGTTCGCTCAGCACCAGCAGAGAGGCGCACCACAGCAGGGCCGAGCTTTTGCTATGACCGGAGGAGCCAGAGCCTACCCCAGACGTGATAGCAGGTTCCATACTTCTTGATTCTATTTCCGCTGTAGCCTTGTTTGATTCCGGCGCATCCCATAGTTTTATCTCTGTAGCTTTCGTATTCAAGCATAGTATAGCGTCTGTATCTTTGGGTGGTAGTTGCAAAATTATGACAGGCGGAGGTATTATCCTAGTCAAGGATATATGCATGAGGCGACGCATCACTTTGGGAGGAAGAGAGTTGCGCGCCAACTTACTCGTAATGCCACTACCGAGTTTCGATATCGTCCTCGGTATAGATTGGTTGAGTAAGAATTTTGCCAGTATAGACTGCCACAGAGGATGTGTTGTATTCAGTCCTCCGGGGGTACCGATATTCGAGTTTGCGAGAGGAGCAGTCCAGCAGCAGCACGGAGCTATTTGTGGAGCTATGATCGAGGGAAAGGAGATCCCACACCCCATCATCATGGAGTTCATGGACGTGTTCCCCGAGGACTTGCCAGGATTGCCGCCAAACAGGGACATCGAGTTTGCTATTGATCTAGTGCCAGGCGCGGAACCGATATCTCAACCAGTATACAGGATCAACAACAAGGAAGATGAAGAATTGAAGAAACAGATAGACGAATTGCTGGAAAATGGGTTCATCAGAGAGAGTTCGTCGCCATGGGGATCTTCTGTCCTTTTTGTGCCGAAGAAGGATGGTACGGTGCGAATGTGCATCAACTACCACACCTTAAACAATCTTACTATCAAGAACAAGTATCCGCTGCCGAGGATAGACAATCTTTTTGATCAGTTGAGCGGCGCACGGGTATTCTCTAAGATAGATTTGAGGTCAGGTTACCATCAGTTGAAAGTGAAGAGGGAAGACATACCGAAGACTGCTTTTCGGACCAAGCATGGACAGTACGAGTTCATGGTGATGCCGTTCGGATTGACGAATGCCCCGGCGGTTTTCATGAACTTGATGAACAAGGTATTCCATCCGTACCTTGACAAGTTCGTGGTGGTGTTTATCGATGACATACTCATCTATTCGAAAATATCGGAGGAGCACGAGGAACATCTAAGGATCGTGCTAGAGACCCTCAGGAAGGAGAAGCTCTATGGGAAGCTCTCGAAATGTGAGTTCTTCTTGGACAAGGTAGAGTTTCTTGGTCATGTGGTGACAGGCGACGGTATATCCGTCGATCCGAAGAAGGTAAAAGCAGTGGAAGCATGGTCGACACCGACTACAGTAGCAGAGATACGAAGTTTCTTGGGGCTAGCAGGGTACTATCGGAAGTTCGTACAGGACTTCGCCCGGATTGCAGAGCCGCTCACTAGGCTCACAAGGAAGGATGTGGAGTTCGTATGGACGGAGGACTGTCAGGCTGCGTTTGATGAGCTGAAGAAGCGTCTGACAACAGCCCCTATCCTAGCCTTGCCTTCAGGATCGGGAGATTTCACCATTTATAGTGATGCCTCGGGCAACGGACTTGGCTGTGTCCTAGAGCAGAACAAGTGAGTGATAGCCTATGCGTCTCGACAGTTGAGGCCGCATGAGAGAAACTATCCCACTCACGATCTTGAATTGGCAGCCGTGATCTTCGCCTTGAAGCTGTGGAGACATTATTTGTACGGAGAGCGAGTGGAAATCTTCACTGACCACAAAAGCTTGAAGTACGTCTTCACGCAAAAGGAGTTGAACATGAGGCAGCGTAGATGGCTTGAGCTGATGAGTGACTATGACATATCACTGCAGTATCATCCGGGAAAGGCCATTGTTGTTGCGGATGCTTTGAGCAGGTATCCCGTGGCAATGTGCTTGACCCGAGATTGTCACTTGTTAGAGGATTTAGAGAGTTTGGGTATTGAGATCGTCATGCTAGGAGCTGAGATGCAGATGATGGGCATGCAGATTCAGTCAGGGCTGATGGATAGGATTCGGGAGGCACAGCATCAGGATGAACAACTGAAGGAAATTATAGCACAAGAACGAGCCAGATCGCGGGAAGATTTCACTATTGCAGAAGATGGTTCATTGAGGCACGGGACGAGACTTTGTGTACCGAGTGGTGAGCTTAGAGAAGAAGTTATGCAAGAGGCACATCGCTCCCAGTATTCTTTACATCCGGGAGCCAATAAGATGTACAAGGATCTGCGCAACCACGTATGGTGGTATGGTATGAAATGCGAAGTAGCTCGCTTCGTTTCTAGGTGCCTCGTATGTCAGCAGGTCAAAGCCGAGAGGCAGAGACCGGGAGGACTATTGCAGCCGTTACCGATACCCGAGTAGAAGTTGGAGCACATCACTATGGACTTCGTTTCCGGCCTTCCACGGTCATCGGGCGGGAAGGACGCGATTTGGGTCATCGTCGACAGGTTGACCAAATCGGCCCACTTTATTCCATTTAAAGTGGGGTTGTCTACGGAGAAGCTGGCAGAGCTATATGTGAAGCAGATAGTCCGATTGCACGGGGTTCCAGTGAGTATCGTGTCGGACCGTGACAGTAGGTTCACCTCTCATTTTTGGAGGAGCTTACAGGCCAGCTTGGGCACAGCGCTCAAGTTCAGCACTGCTTATCATCCGCAGACAGATAGACAGTCAGAGCGTACCATTCAGACGCTCGAGGATATGCTGCGGACATGTATGCTAGATTTTGGCGGCTCATGGGAGGACCACCTTCATCTCGTGGAGTTCTCCTATAACAACAGCTACCAAGCTAGTATTGAGATGTCCCCTTTTGAGGCGTTATATGGTCGGAGATGTCGTACCCCGCTGTCTTGGGACAATGTAGGAGAGCGTGCATTGTTGGGACCAGAGATGGTAGTAGATGCTGCGAAAAAGGTCAAGATGATTAGAGAGCGGCTTCGTGTGGCTCAGGACAGGCAGAAGCACTTGGCCGACAGTCACCGTAGGCCGTTGGAGTTTGAGGTATAGAATTTACTCAAGATTTATTGTGTATATAATTATGAGCTTCATATTAACAGTTGGTGCATCTAGGTCGGTGACCTGGTGTTTTTGAAAATTTCCTCGACGCGTGGCACTATCCGTTTCGGTAAAGGCAAAAAACTCAGCCCACATTTTATTGGGCCGTTTGAGATTCTCGAGAAAATCGGTGCAGTAGCATACCGATTAGCATTACCGCCTACACTGGAAGGAGTGCACAACGTGTTCCACGTATCCCAGCTGCGACAATACGTGGCAGACCCCAGTCATGTCTTGGACCACTCGGAGATCGAAGTGGGACCGAGTCTCAGCTACCAGGAGCAGCCCGTGGAGATCTTAGACCGCAGAGAGAAGGTACTAAGGAATCAAGTGATTCCCTTGGTTCGCGTCGCATGGAGACACCACTCACCAGGCGAGTCCACATGGGAGAGAGAGGACGAGATGCACGAGCGCTACCCGTATCTCTTTGAGGACTAAGGTACAGCTACTACTCTACTTTTTAGCTGAATTTCGAGGACGAAATTAATTCAGGGGGGTAGACTTGTAAGCCCCATCAAATTTTTATTATTATTTATTAATTTCTATTTAGTTAGTTACCCAATTATTCTAACTCATACAATGGTTGTTAGACACAATACTACATGTATAGTATGGCTATATGTAAACTGGGAATTCCTTGTAAAAGCCAATACAACCCGGGACCTGAGTGTTAAGTTTAAATTCAAACTTTGCTATTACTTGGAGAGACTGTACTTCTAGTTCGAATCAGATTTCGAATAACTCATATCCTCAAGGGATAAGTTCAACTGAATTCAAATAGTTTAAAATCCTTCCTTCGATCATATCTCTCCCCGCCTATATAAGCATGGGTGACCTTGCCAAGTTCTCCTTTCAAACCCTAGCCACCACATTACTTTCAGGAGAGAAGACCCCGAGCAGACGATAGGAAGGAATCAGGAATTCGTACGAATACGAGGTAAGGCAATCGACTCTCTTGACAATATCATATTGTAGACCTGTTATCAGCATTAAAATAGATGGGTGGGTTAGGTGTTTGTTGTTTCTCCTAAATCAATGTACTGTTCAAGACAGGGGAGTATTTAGACACTACATATAGGTCCAATACCAAGGTGATTGATAAATGAAGCCATCTGACCAGGACACTATGAGGATCCCTTGTGTTTCCATATCACTGTGTGTTACTCTTGCACCCACGAGTTTTCAGAGAACCCCAACATCCTCACCAGGCTATGAACAGGGACATGGTCCTATGGGTTGGGGTGGCAGGACCTAATACCAGAAAGAACAGGTCAAGTGAGAGTATACAACTACTTGGCCATTGGGTAATGACCAATGCCTGTCACTCATAGCCTAAGGTAGCCTTGAGAAAACATGTACTTATTAACTAATGGCCGAGTGCCCATATGAGCTGTTGTGCCCTGTTACATCATAAGAACCTGGGAACCATTGTGACAGTTCCTGATCCTTGGAGTCGATTTGATGCAGTGGAGCAAGGTTAGGGTAGAGGCTAAGAACTAGGGAAAAGCCTAAGAACCTGGGACATGGGGGTTGCATACCATATCAGACCTAACATTGAAACCAGGGTGCAAAGGAAAGCCTATGTGCAGGCATAGGGTTATGTTTATTACTCTAACATCCTGGGAGTTAACTTTAGGTACTGTCCTGTATATAGGTGTTCAGTAGGGAATAGGTTGGCAGGACCATACCCCAAATATCTGGAACCAGTTTAAGTAGGAGATACCAGGTTTCATCTAACCCTTGGGTCCAAGGCTATCCATAGAAATATTGGACAGGTTTGACAAGGCTCTCCCAAGCCTAGATAACCTGGGTGTCCATAACTCATGCTTTCCTGAGAGTTGACTGTGATGAACAGTAGGAAGCCACCTAATATCAGGAAAGCCTAGAAATAGATTGACACTAGAGTCCTGTAAATACTAGGACTGATTTCCTACTCTAAAATCAGTAAACCAAACTGGATAGGGACTTTACCCTTCAGTCAATTGGAAGGCAAAGATCCTGGGCCAATCTGAAACTCGAGCAGCTACTCCTGCAGCATAGTACTCTAGGCTCTTCTGCTCTCTTTTGTCCATGTTGCTCTAGATTTAGAGTCCTTGTTAGATCTAGGTTTCACAGGCCCTCTCATGCTCTTTCTGTGTGATTTTATCCTTGCTTAGTGCAATTATATTGCTCAGTATTTACAAATGTTCAAATGAGGCATGTTAATTCTCTTTTATTAATGTTGCATTTTAATAAGTACTTTGTTCAGTATAATGTAAATATCAGGTATCAGAAAACACCCAATATTTCTTACTGTTAAACCCAAGTATCCAGGCTTGCAAACCTATTCAATGACAAGTTGGGGGTGCCATATGGGTGAGCCTGGAGAGTACTTCCAAGCAAGGGGTTTAGTCATATCAGTCACAGGTATTTTCCCTTGGGTCAATTCCTGGATGGACATCATCAGACAGGACTTGGTATCAGGTAGACACCCATGGTATCATGGAATTGCAAGAAGTGGCATTGGTGCAATACTGTGAAGAAGCTGAGTTTGGGCATTAGGTGTGTGCCAAATCAATTGATGGGAGATCATTCAAATCAACCTAGTAGCAGACAGGGGTACCCAGGTTGATTAGCACATTAAATATCAACTCTGGCTAACCACCTGTACAAAACCAGGAAGCCAGTACTTAAACTACATAGCCTAATTTCCTAAATGTCCTGAGTCTTAGAGAAACCATTGGTGAGCATTGGCCAACCAATCAAAACCTGGAAACATTTTGGGAGACCAACCAGAGTGAATGACCAGAATACCAAGGGTAGGGATTAGACTAGTAGCTATGTTAACAGGTTGAAATGTAATATAACAACTAGTTGATCTTGAGGGTTCCAAAGTGGGGGGTAAACACTGAACCAATGAAGCATTTGTAGTTAGAACACAAAATCTTAATGTTGAATTATATCTTGATCTTTTGGTTCATTAAATAGGTTCCTTGGACCACGATTTGGACTCAGACCAGTGCCATCAGCTCAGGACGCCAGACGAGTACAGTTTATTGTCTGTTTTCAATATTGAATTTTACTATATCTCATCGTTTAGTCATTGATTATGTGAATTTTATTTACTATAAAACTTGAGTCGGGAAATATGAAATACCAAAGATATGTGGTCCAACCATAGATAGTGCTTATTTTCCTGCAGTAGACATTGTAGACAGTGCTTATTTTCCAGCAAGTAGACATTGTAGACAGTGCTTATTTTCCTGCAAGTAGACATTGTAGACAGTGCTTATTTTCTGCAAGTAGACATCGTAGACAGTGCTTATTTTCTGCAAGTAGACATCGTAGACAGTGTTTATTTTTTGCAAGTAGATATTGTAGACCGTGCGGTGGAGTACCCCAGACCGATCACATATCAAAGGTATTTCTAACTATCGGGAAGGTATTGTTTACTTTATTTTCTGTCGATTTACTGTCTTTTACTTTCGTTTTTATGTTTATTTTCAAAACTCATGGTTGATGTCTAATCCTTGTTTATAGTCACTTTCATATATTGGAACTGCATTCGATGAATTGTACTCATTCCATCCTGACTGGGTAACCAAACAAATTTTAGGTGATTGCGAGGAGGTCGAGTGCCCTGACCAGTATGGCCCATACATGGGGGATATAGTTGAGACAGATTTTTCTTATCAGGAGGAGTACGCAGCGTCTGATCCTGCTATGTTTGTTTAGTTTCATTGTTAGTCATAGCTGAGACTTATATGAGATTTTGAGTTGACATTGAGACTACCAGCAGAGATTTCATTTCATTTATTTATTATATTTCCCTTTTGAGATGGATATTTATTCACTTTTCTAGTTATTGAGCTGTGACTTTGAGTTGTGGTTGTCCTATGTGAGATATATATTATTGCGTGGTTGTTCATCATATTGTTACAGCGTTCTACCGTCGACTCTGCGGCGTAGGCTGGGTGTGCACACGGTTCATGCCCAAATATTGGGTGCGGGTCGTGACACAAAATGTCAGGACTAGCAAGAGTTTTAGTCAATACATGATCAACCTAGGATTTGTCAATAATGTTACAGCCCGTAGGCAGACAGTAAATAAAGGTGCAATACGAGCTAACACGTGCTCGCCGGCTAAACGCCTCAAAAGAATAATTTTACAAATAGAGTAGGAGGACAAAAGAAACCCACTCGTTGCCCTGGTTACGCCTGGTGGTCACCATCGGGCTGGAAGACAGGTGGATCCTCTGTTGCTGCTCCGATATCTGGCCACACAAAACCAGCTGGATCAGACCCCAGAAAGAGCAAGTGCCACAAGGAGGCTTCACATAGGAACTAAAACCAGCATATCACAAATAAATAGTTAAGGTAATTAAAAGATACTGATAATAACTGAGATAACAATAATATATTGAGCACGGAGAAACCATTCAAGTAGCCAGACTGCAACCCTTAAACCAAACAAGGACCGGGGTTGCAATCCTTCGCCTAAATAAAAACTCGCCTCAATTACTATTGATAAGGTAACAAGACAATAAACAAAGAGAGGACACATAACTGCTCCGGGAGCCAGGTTATAACCCTTAAACCAAACAATGACCGTGGTTGTAACCCTTCGCCTGAACAGAACTGGACCCCTGATCTTTATTGTTAAGGCCAGTATAAATAATCATGGTATTAAAGTAAGGTAAAACATGACGAGCATGACAGGGGTTGCAATAAGACAATAAACGAAGAGAGGACACAGAACTGCTCCGGGAGCCAGGTTACAACCCTTAAACCAAACAAGGACCGGGGTTGTAACCCTTCGCCTGAATAGAACTGGACCCCCGATCGTTATTGTTAAGGCAAGCATCAATAATCATGTCCTGTCACAATCTTGCACAGGATCGGGATAAGACTAAGTTGGAATAAACTCCATCCAATCAATCACGGCCAATCATGAGTACGGCTTGATACTTTTCACTAACTAGGGTTATCACAAGACTAGTTACTAGCAAGATGCAATAAGATTATCCTAACAGCCACAAGTCCTGCAGACCATCCGGTTATCCAGGTCGAATGTCCGTTTAGGAAGAATGCAACACATGACTGTGTGCTGGAAATGTGCCCTATTCGTCGGTAGGCTACAAGTCCACTGAATGCGCCTAGGTAACGGGATTGCCTGTAGCTGGGAATCTCTTTATGACTACTGAATCATTCTAGTTAATTATCCTTAGTCAATTTCAGTAGGTACCCCTGACCGTGGTACTCAGGGATCCCCATCCTAGACATGATGCAAGACAGTACCAGTTTCTTTGTACAAACACAATCGCCCACGGTGTCCAAGTCTTTCATACTTGTCATGTCAGGCTAGCTATCGTAACAGCATACCGAGATATATCATGTCAGTTTACTTGTCAAGAGTGCGCCACAGCAGGCCACTATCGTGTTCTATTCATACCTTATCATGAATGAGAGAAACTTGCATATAACAACTAGTGACATATTCTTGAAGCCAATGAAAAGATCTACAACTTTTATGTTTTGAGTTTTTCGAGATTCTAGCTACAAAATAACTTAAACAGGCAAAAACAGCAAAATAGGGCAATTTCGGCGTGTGGGATTCCTGCACAATCGGCGCATGGGATTCCTGCACAAATCGGCGCATAAGATTTCTGCACAAATCGGCGCATGAGATTTCTGCACAAATCGGCGTATGGGATTCCTGCACAAATCGGCACATGAGATTTCTGCACTAATCGGCGCAAGAGATTCCTGCACAAATCGGCGCATGAGATTTCTGCACTAATCGGTGCATGAGATTTCTGCATAATTGGCGCATGAGATTCCTGCACAAATCGGCGCATGAGATTTCTGCACAAATCGGCGCATGGGATTCCTGCACAAATCGGCGCATGGGATTTCTGCAGAAATCGGCACATGAGATTCCTGCACAAATCGGCGCATGAGATTCCTGCACAAATCGGCGCATAGGATTCGTGCACAAATCGGCGCATAAGATTTTTGCACAAATTGGCGCATGGCCTCCCGGCGCAAGGCCTCCCGGCGCATGGGGTTCATCGTCCCCAAACAGCAAGTTCTGCCATGAAAGTTCTGAAAACTTGCCATGACCATAACTTCCTCATCCGAAGTCGAAATCAAGCGAAACAAAAGCCAAAACTGCGTGAAATTGAATTCTCTACAACATGGAACCACTAGTTTTTGGAAATACTAAGTTTTTGGAGATCAAAACCAAGAAAACAAAACAAGAAGGAACTTAAAACCTAGATCTACAAAAATATAACCATCAAAACCGAAAACTTCCAGTTCTAAAGAGGCTTAGAATCTAGTAAGGAAGAGAATGGAACAATAAAACATGAGATCCATCATGAAGCAAGTTTGCACTTGCCTAGCTCTCTTTTCTGGTAGGTGGAAGAGTAAATGGTGGAGAAGAAGAAGTGAAGGAGAAGAATAAATGAAGAGAGAGAGAGTTAGGTGGAAATATAAATGAGGGTGGTGGTGGTAGGTAGGGGTTCTTCCCTTGGTTCATGATGAACCAAGGCAACCCAAGCCTAGCCGAACCAACCCAAAATAAATCGAGCCAAGCCATGAGATATGCGATACAAGATAAAATATGTACACGTATTCCAAGATACATAATACGAACTACAGGCATTACAACTCTACCCACCTTAAAAGAATTCCATCCTCGGAATTTAATCAAGAGGCTAGAATTGCAAGGACAAGCTATACTAATCATAAGCTATAACAAGCAGTCTATCATGTAGTCATTTATTCAAGCAAGGAATTGAAAGCATAAGGCATAAGGAAGACATTATACCTTACGAGTCAAACAGGTCGGGATATCGCGATCGGATATCATCCTCACGCTCCCACGTCGACTCACCTAAAGAGTGATGACCCCAAGCAACTCGGACTAACTTGATAGTCTTGTTCTTGAGTGTCTTCTCTCTTCGGTCCAATATAGACACGGGCCTCTCCTCATACGAAAGGTTGGTACCAACAACCAATTCTGAATGATCTAGGATGTGGCTCGAGTCCGGGATATACCGTCGCAGTTGGGATACATGGAATACGTCATGCACCTCACGTAGCGACGGTGGAAGAGGGAGACGATATGACATATCTCCTACTCGCTCCAGAATGTCGAACGGCCCTATATACCTAGGACTAAGCTTTCCTCATACGTCGAAATGAATGACGCCACGGTTAGGCAAAATCCTCAGGAATACATGGTCGTCGACAGAAAACTCAAGGGGGCGCCGATGAGAATCGGCCCAATGACGCTGGCGATCTTGGGCAACTCGAAGATGATCTCTGACTCTCCTGACTACTTCAACGGTCTGAGCAATCATTTCTGGACCAAGCATCTACCTCTCTCCAACATCGTCCCAGGCTAGCGGGGATCGACACTTCCTACCATACAGTGCCTCGAACGGTGCCATCTGGATACTGGTCTGGAAACTGTTGTTGTACGAAAACTCCACCAGGTGCACGTGATCTTCCTACGAACCACCGAAGTCGAGTGTACATGACCGCAACATATCTTCAAGAGTCTGGATCGTACGCTCCGACTGGCCATCTGTCTGCGGGTGATAAGCTGAGCTGAACTGGAGGTGAGTTCCCAAACTTTCTTGCAAGCTACGCCAAAAGTGCGACGTAAATCTTGAATCTCTGTCCGAAGTGATACTGACTGGTACACCGTGCAACCTGACAATCTGCCGGAGATACATCTCCGCTAGCTGAGCCGTCGACTGACCAATTCTGAACGGGAGAAAGTGAGCCACCTTCGTGAGCCTGTCTATGACAACCCAAATAGCGTCTCTACCAGCCGAGGATCTAGGCAATCCAGTCACAAAGTCCATGGTTATATGCTCCCATTTCCACTCGGGAATCGGCAATGGTTGAAGTAGTCCAGCTGGTCTCTGATGTTCAGCCTTAACTTGTTGGCATACTAAACAACGAGAGACAAACCGGGCTATCTCCCTCTTCATGCCATTCCACCAAAAGTGCTGGCAGATATCACGGTACATCTTTGTACCGCCGGGATGAATAGAATACTGCGAACTGTGGGACTCTGCCATGATCTCCTGTCTGATATCTCTACTGGGTACACAAAGACGCTTACCATGTCGAAGTGTACCGTCTTCATGGATACATAACTCTGGTCTTCGTCCTGCCTCACACTCTGCTCTGAGTCGCTGAAGCTTGGAATCTACTGACTGCGCCATCCGTATCCTCTCGACTATAGTGGACTGAACTTGTATGCTGGCCATCAATGCCACACTAGAAGGGAGGACAACTTCTATACCCATCTTCTGAAGGTCGGCTAACAGTTCTGGTTGTGCAGTCAGGAAATAAACTCCGGCTCTCCTGCTCAATGCATCTGCAACAACGTTGGCCTTTCCTGGGTGATACTGCAGGTTGACATCATAATCCACAAGCAGCTCTAGCCATCTCCTCTGACGCATGTTGAGATCCTTCTGGGTGAAAACATACTTCAGGCTCTTGTGGTCGGTAAAAATCTCCACCCTATCTCCGTACAAGTAGTGCCTCCACAACTGAAGTGCAAACACTACTGCTGCCAGCTCCAAGTCATGGGTTGGGTAATTCCTCTCATGATCACGAAGTTGCCGTGACGCATAAGCTATTACCTTCCCATGCTGCATCAGAACACATCCTAAACCTCTGCCCGAAGCATCACAATACACTGAGAATCCTCTGGTTCCATCTGGAAGTATGAGAATGGGTGCCGTTATCAAGCCTCGCTTCAACTTCTCAAAAGAATCCTGGTACTCTGCTGTCCAAGCAAACTGCACATCCTTGCGGGTCAACTGGGTCAATGGTGCTGAAATTTGAGCAAAGTCTGAAACAAATCGCCGGTAGTAGCCGGCCAATCCAAAAAAACTGCGAACTTCTGCAACCGTGCTAGGCACTGGCCATGTCTCAATAGCCACAATCTTCTGGGGATCCACTTCTACTCCTCCTCTGGTGATGATATGACCTAAGTACGAAATGCGATCGAGCCAGAACTCACATTTACTAAACTTGGCATACAACTGGTGCTCTCGGAGAACCTGAAGAACAACTCTGAGATGCTGCTCATGCTCTGCTCCACTTTTGCTATAGACCAGGATGTCGTCTAGGAACACAATCATGAACTGATCCAAATAAGGCATGAAGATGCGATTCATGAGGTCTATGAATACAGCCGGCGCATTGGTTGCTCCAAATGGCATCACAAGGAACTTCCAATGCCCATACCTAGATCTGAAAGCTGTCTTCGGGATGTCCTGCTCTCTGACTCTTATCTGATGGTATCCTGACCGTAAGTCAATCTTCGAAAATATTGATGCCCCTCTGAGTTGATCAAACAAGTTATCTATCCTCGGGAGAGGGTATCTGTTCTTGATTGTCACTGAGTTCAAGGTACGATAGTCAACACACAATCTGGACGTACCATCCTTCTTTTTCACAAGAAGCGTCGGGGCTCCCAAAGGCGATCCACTAGCACGAATGAATCCCTTGGTTCTGAGTTCTTCAATCATCTTGTACAATATCTCTAACTCTGTCGGCGCCATCCTGTAGACTCTTTCTGACACTGGGGCTGTTCCGGGAATCAAGTCGATGGTAAACTCGATCTTCCGCTATGGTGGCATCCCTGGAAGCTCTTCGGGGAAAACATTTGGAAACTCTTCGACTATCCGAGGTAACTGTACTGCTGCTGCTGTCATCCGCAATAATGGAGGAGAAGGTTCAACTTCACCTCGGGAGAAGGAAAACTTTGGCTCGCCTGGAATGCTAAAAATAATCCTGCCAATGTGGTAGTCTATCCTAGCATACTGGTCCCTCAACCAAACCATCCCTAAGACCACATCATAATCGGCCATCGGGAACTCTATCAATCTAGCGAGGAATTCTCTACCGCTAACTACGACCCGACACGAGGAAAACACTCTATCTACTCCCACAAGTCCATTACCAGTAAGTATATTGAGCCTTACTGATAATGACTCGGGCTCCAGTCCTACCCGTGTCGCAAATCGTACAGACATAAATGAATGCGAGGCACCAAAATCAAATAATACTGAAGCTGGAAAGGTGTTGACGAGAATAGTACCTGCCACCACCTCACCTGGTGCTATTCCTTCTTCTCCCATGGTCAAAGCCAGCACTTGACCATGTCCTCTGCTGAGAATTCCTCTGCCTGCTCTGGATCAGGGCTTGGACTTGGGCATACTGCTGCGGTCTCTGCTGCTGGAATGCCTGGGCCTGCGTCGGTAATGGCCTCGGGAACGGGTACTGCAGCTGCTGCTGCTGCTGGACTGGTACTGGTCCTCTAACTGAAGGGCTAGAGAAAGCGGATGAACTCCCCTGTTCGGGCAATTCCCAACCCTGTGGTCCGGGGTACCACAAACCAAGCACAAACCCTGTGCACTGCGACACTCCGATACCACATGCCCTGGCTTCCCGCAGTGTGAACATCCCACTGCGGAAGACTGCTTCTGCTGTTGAGGGTACGTCGGGATAGAATGCTGAACCGATGTCACTGAGGCCGCCCGCTTCAGAGCTCCAATGGTCAAAGCCCTGGCTGCCGGGGCTGGTGCTGAAGACTGATTCATCTGACCGTGAAATCGCTTCCGACCTCCGGTCCTATCCACGATCCTCTGGGAGGTGTACTCGTGCCTCCGGGCTGCTCTCAATACTGTATCAAAAGTCTGATGCTCAAACTGCTCCATCGCCAATAAAATCTCCATATGAAGCCCCTGCTGGAACCGCTGGACTCTATCGAACTCGATCGCTACCAATGTGGGAGCAAACCGACTAAGCCTGGAGAACTCGACCGCATATCCATCGACCGTCCTGCCCATCTGCTTCAGATTGGTGAATCTCGTCTGTAGATCATACCGAGCTACAGCATCAAAATACTTGGTCTGGAATCTCTCCCTGAATACTGTCCATAAAATAGGGGCTACTAATCCATCGGCCTGCACTGCCCACCAGCTGCGGGCAAGATCTAGTAACTGCAGGTGCACTACGGCCACCTTCTCGTTCTCTGGAGTCCTGGCTGCTTCTAGAATCACCTCTGTGTCCTGAAGCCAAGCATCTGAAGCGATCGCATCTTCACTGCCGTCGAAGAAGGGAGGGTTCAAGCGCTTGAAGCTGTTGGCCGCGCTATTACCCTGATGACCTCCTCTGGTCAAAGCGTCTGCCACTGCCTGGTGTAAGGCATCTCCTCGACGATCCTGGGAGGCTAATAGTGACCTGATGAGACCCGCCAAAGTTCCATCATCAGGCTCTGTAGGCTGGGCGGGCTGAACTGGTGGCTCTCCTTCAGTAGGCATAACTCTTGGAGGCTACTCCTGAATGCTGGGCTTGATCTCTAGGTTGTTGCTGGTCCGCTGGAGGTGCACCGCCTTGCTGATCGGCAGGTCCAGGAACAATGCCGCTGAAGAAGACGACATAGGGAACAATAAGAAAGGACCAGGACAGATCAACGATACAAGCATGTGATCAGGTCAAGATTCTCAGGGATTTGAAAGATACGAGCAAAGATCAAGGGCGAATACTGATTGAGACATCTATTCGGTAAACCCTCACATATCTTGATTCACAATACCTGCATAGGCCACCACTAAAACCATGTCATGCCCAGAACCAGAATACTGGAGAACGGGGGCAGACATAGCCAGCTACGTATAATGAAATAGAATCCACGTCACTATACGGTCACGGCTGTCTAGATATATGAGGGTTTAACTACAATCCATCAGTCTCCTATGGTCAAGAACAAGCCTATTGTCTCAATCACAAGCAAGTAGTAACAGTCACAAGATATTAGAGCATCAATATACAATAGTAAGGCATCCCATACATTACATATTGGATGATCATGAAGCTAGTCGTACAAAATGTTAGGACTAGCAAGAGTTTTAGTCAATACATGATCAATCCTAGGATTTGTCAATCATGTTACAGCCCGTAGGCATATAGTAAATAAAGGTGCAATACGAGCTAACACGTGCTCGCCGGCTAAACGCCTCAAAAGAATAATTTTACAAATAGAGTGGGAGGACAAAAGAAACCCACTCGTTGCCCTGGTTACGCCTGGTGGTCACCATCGGGCTGGAAGACAGGTGGATCCTCTGTTGCTGCTCCGATATCTGGCCACACAAAACCAGCTGGGTCAGACCCCAAAAAGAGCAAGTGCCACAAGGAGGCTTCACTTAGGAACTAAAACCAGCATATCACAAATAAATAGTTAAGGTAATTAAAAGATACTGATAATAACTGAGATAACAATAATATATTGAGCACGGAAAAACCATTCAAGTAGTCAGACTGCAACCCTTAAACCAAACAAGGACCGGGGTTGCAATCCTTCGCCTGAATAGAAACCCGTCTCAATTACTATTGATAAGGTAACAAGACAATAAACAAAGAGAGGACACAGAACTGCTCTGGGAGCCAGGTTACAACCCTTAAACCAAACAAGGACCGGGGTTGTAACCCTTCGCCTGAACAGAAATGGACCCCTGATCTTTATTGTTAAGGCCAGTATAAATAATCGTGGTATTGAAGTAAGGTAAAACATGACGAGCATGACAGGGGTTGTAATAAGACAATAAACGAAGAGAGGACACAGAACTGCTCCGGGAGCCAGGTTACAACCCTTAAACCAAACAAGGACCGGGGTTGTAACCCTTCGCCTGAACAGAACTGGACCCCCGATCGTTATTGTTAAGGCAAGCATCAATAATCATGTCCTGTCACAATCTTGTACAGGATCGGGATAAGACTAAGTTGGAATAAACTCCATCCAATCAATCACGGCCAATCATGAGTACGGCTTGATACTTTTAACTAACTAGGGTTATCACAAGCCTAGTTACTAGCAAGATGCAATGAGATTATCCCAACAGCCACAAGCCCTGCAGACCATCCGGTTATCCAGGTCGAATGTCCATTTAGGAAGAATGCAACATATGACTGTGTGTTGGAAATGTGCCCTACTCGTCGGTAGGCTACAAGTCCACTGAATGTGCCCAGGTAACGGGATTGCCTGTAGCTGGGAATCTCTTCATGACTACTGAATTATTCTAGTTAATTATCCTTAGTCAATTTCAGTAGGTACCCCTGACCGTGGTACTCAGGGATCCCCATCCTAGACATGATGCAAGACAGTACCAGTTTCTTTGTACAAACACAATCGCCCAAGGTGTCCAAGTCTTTCATACTTGTCATGTCAGGCTAGCTATCGTAATAGCATGCCGAGATATATTATGTCAGTTTACTTGTCAAGAGTGCGCCACAGCAGGCCACTATCGTGTTCTATTCGTACCTTATCATGAATGAGAGAAACTTGCATAAAACAACTAGTGACATATTCTTGAAGCCAATGAAAAGATCTACAACTTTTATGGTTTGAGTTTTTCGAGATTTTAGCTACAAAACAACTTAAACAGGAAAAAACAGCGAAATAGGGCAATTTCGGCGTGTGGGATTCCTGCACAATTGGCGCATGAGATTCCTGCACAAATCGGCGTATGAGATTTCTGCGCAAATCGGCGCATGAGATTTCTGCACAAATCAGCGCATGAGATTTCTGCACTAATCGGCGCATGAGATTCCTGCACAAATCGACGCATGAGATTTTTGTAGTAATCGGCGCATGCGATTCCTGCACAAATCGGCACATGAGATTCCTGCACAAATCGGCGCATGAGATTTCTGCACAAATCGGCGCATGGGATTCCTGCACAAATCGGCGCATGGGATTTCTGCACAAATCGGCGCATGAGATTCTTGCACAAATCGGCGCATGAGATTTCTGCACAAATCGGCGCATGGAATTCCTGCACAAATTGGCGCATGGCCTCCCGGCGCATGGCCTCCCGGCGCATGGGGTTCATCGTCCCCAAACAGCAAGTTCAGCCATGAAAGTTCTAAAAACTTGCCATGACCATAACTTCCTCATCCGAAGTCGAAATCAAGCGAAACAAAAGCCAAAACTGCGTAAAATTGAATTCTCTACAACATGGAACCACTAGTTTTTGGAAATACCAAGTTTTTGGAGATCAAAACCAAGAAAACTAAACAAGAAGGAACTTAAAACCTAGATCTACAAAAATATAACCATCAAAACCGAAAACTTCCAGTTCTAAAGAGGCTTAGAATCTAGTAAGGAAGAGAATGGAACAATAAAATATGAGATCCATCATGAAGCAAGTTTGCACTTGCCTAGCTCTCTTTCCTGGTAGGTGGAAGAGTAAATGGTGGAGAAGAAGAAGTGAAGGAGAAGAATAAATGAAGAGAGAGAGAGAGTTAGGTGGAAATATAAATGAGGGTGGTGGTGGTAGGTAGGGGTTCTCCCCTTGGTTCATGATGAACCAAGGTAACCCAAGCCTAGCCGAACCAACCCAAAATAAACCGAGCTAAGCCATGAGATATGCGATACAAGATAAAATACGTACACGTATTCCAAGATACGTAATATGAACTACAGGCATTACAGTCATTAATGACGCTTTTTAGTCGTCATTAAAAGGGTTTTTGTTGTAGTGGTGGGTCCTGAAAGGTTAGACTTTGGTACCTATGCATATATATTCTTATCAACTAATCTTCTAGTTCTACATTGTGGTAAAATGTGTCCATATGAGCCACAATATATGCATCTAGCATGCATGTTTATGTTAGGAGCATGTTGATAGTGATGTCTATAAGTGGGGTGATGATAGCTACGTTCAACAGTAAAGTGATTATAGCGACTATGTGTAACAGCATGATGATGAAAATGATTGCGTGTAGTAGGATGATGATGGTGTTTACGTGTGTGTGTCTTACGTGCTGCATGTGAATAGGTGTATATAAGAGCATAATTTTGTGTAGCATGTGGATGACTATTCTTGTTGTGACGTGCCTTTTTGTGTTGAACTGTCTCATATTTGTGACTATGAGACTGAACTTGTGGTTGAATAACCTACTTGCCTAGTTTAATCTGTAATTTCTTAGAGACGACATTTAACTCAGCACATTTAGCAATAAGATCGTGTATTCTACCTATAGTAATTTTGAACTTGTTTTTTTTTTCTTTAGCAAGTTCTTTGTTTAAAGCCGTGATATTAAGAGTTTGTTTCTCAATGATTGATTCGGCATCGTGTAAGCTTAATTTAATCTTGGATACCTCAGTGTTTTCTGTGGGTGTAGTATTTCTAACATCTTCTAGTAAACTTGAAATTCTATGGATCCTGGTTTCGTAGTCCTTGATCTTATCCTTTGCATGTTTATATTTATTGATTACATTTTTTGTGATCTTTAAGAAGATCACTAAAAGCATCACCAAGTTCATCAAATGAGAAATCATCAAAAGAATCTTTTACCTTTTCTAAAGTCGCCATTAGATAGACGTTGGCCGTGTTTTACATAGAGTCCTCTTCCTCGTCTGAATCACTAGCCTCGCTTTTGTGCCAGATGCTAGTGTTGGCATACTTCCTTGTAGTTGGCTTCTTGTACGGCTTCTCATATCTGTTTTCTTCATTTGCTAAGGGATAATCTTTCTGGACATATCCCGTCTTCTTGTATCCGAAGCAGGTAGGTTCTTCCTCATCGTTTCTTTGTTCTCTCTTCTTTTTGTTGAAGCATGGAAACTTTTTGAAGTTTCGAACCAAGAGAGCTTGATCGTCACCTTCGGAGTCGTCGTCATCAGTGTCTTCTGAGCTGGTTCTTCGGCGATGAGCTCTCACTGCAATATCCTTCTCTTTTGGAGCTATTTTTTCGAAATCTTTTAGATCGAGCTCATGCGTCATCAGCTTGCCCATCAACGTTTCTAGTGACAAGACCATAAGATCATTGCCTTCGATGATCGCCATGACTTTGGGGTTCCAGACCTTCGGTAATCCTAGTAGTACTTTGCGTATATTGTCATGGTTGGAATAATCTTTTCCAAGGAAAGATAGCGGGTTGACGATGTTGAGGAATCTGGTGAACATTTGGGTGATCGTATCATTTGGCTTCATCTTGAAAGCCACGTACTCCTGTGTCAGACGACTGACTTTTGAT
Source organism: Iris pallida (assembly GCA_029216955.1). Classification (NCBI taxonomy): domain Eukaryota; kingdom Viridiplantae; phylum Streptophyta; class Magnoliopsida; order Asparagales; family Iridaceae; genus Iris; species Iris pallida. Next base: position 14,375,276 of record JANAVB010042419.1, on the reverse strand, counting down.
TCTTAAACTTGTGTGGTCCCTTCGTGAGTCACCTCCAAAAGCTTCTATACTTCGTACGAGGTGGTGCATGTGGTGACCCTGTTGAATTCAGTCATGGGCACAGAAGATAGCATTAATAGCCCTAACGTCTAGACTTACCTGTTTCTTCTCCTGATCAGTATACTTGTCATGGGGTTTCTCGACGAGACTCCCCTCGACAGTTATTCTGGGAGGTTTCTTGTAGCCATCAGTGACTATAGCCCACAGGTCAAAGTCGAGAGACTTAAGATAAAAACTCATTTTAGTCTTCCAATAAGTGTAGTTGGTCCCATCAAATTGGGGTGGCCTATTTATGGATTAACCCTCACCATAGTTGGTAGAGATGGGTTGTGTGGTTGCCATGGATCAACTCTAGGATGTAAATCCTATATCAAGAGAACAGGACTCTGATACCAATTGAAGTACGTGTAGGCAACTTTAGAGGAGAATGAATAGAGTACGTGTGTCAATAATGATCAATTAAAAATTCAACTCTATTTAATCCCAATTAGCAAATGATTAATCAGAGTTTAAGTGTGGAAAGTAAATAAAGATCAGAGAGCATACGCAGACACAGTAGTTTTTAACCTGGTTTCCCTCGTGGAGGACTAGTCCAGGCCTGAGAACTCTAGCTCAGGATTGAAATCCACTATTTGTGAAATGGCTTTACAATCACGTGCCTTTTCTTAGAAAAGCATGCCAAATTCTTGAAAGATCGCTGAGGCAAAACTTAGAATTTTCCAAGTGACTTCTTTAAGACTCTTGTACACAAACTTCTAATTGACTCGAACCGAGCACCTTGTAGGCTTGGGAAGTTTTGTGGCTAGTAGATGAGAAAAATATAGCTCTTTAGGATGTATAGGCTATAGGAGTAGAAGAGAAGAGAAGATTGGATGATTTGAAATTGGAGAAATGGGTGCCTATATATACTAGTTCTGGGAGGCAGATTTCGGCCAGAACTCTGTCCAAAATATTCAAATTTTGGCCGTTGGACAACTAACAATGAGCAATTCCTGAAAGTTAGCTTCTGGAAATCAGGGGACAGAGTTCGGCCCGAACTCTGTGTGGGGGGCAGAGTTCGGCCCGAACTCTGCCTTCTTGGAGACAGAATGCTCATGGGCAATTGTAGGGCTTTGGCAGTTTGGCTTTTTGTTTGTGGAGCTTTTTGTTACCTAGTCTATGGTTGAGGTACTTGGTACGACTCAACGTACAATAGTCTAGACTCAATAAAAGTGTAAAAATACAGACTTCCGATTACAAGTTCCAGCAGTATTCGTCGAGCAGTCGTCGATGATGATTGTCAAACTTGATATGTGATAGTCGTCTGATTTGTAGCTTGGTGAAGATTTATGTGTTGATTTGGATCATGCTAAATATCGATTTGTTAATTATCAAGATTAGGTTAACTGTGATCCAGTTTAGGTTAACACCCTAACCCTACCAGAGGTGAACCATATCCCCGTCGACCTTCCCCAGTCGCATGTGCTACCACAACATCACCTGAGAGCCACGGCAGTGCTTCCAGCACCCCCAAACCCGATAAGAACTGGGGTACCCTGTTTCAGACCCGACCACCCAGGTACCCACTTCCCGATCAAATACTTCATGAATTCTCCATTATTATTGATTTTGTAAGTTTCTATAGAAACCCTATATGACCCTCTACAGGCCCCCACCAATAGCACTCGACGGGGACGAGCCATCGATCTAGAAAATCGATACAAACATTGGGGAAAAACTGTTTCAAAAATAGTTTGTAGGTATACCAAATACCAATGTTCGTGCCCAGTTTCCAAGCAATCTGTTTAATAATTTTATAATCTAATTAAACAATCTTGAAGACAATATACAGGACTTCATAACCTATTTTGTATTTTTAAATTTAATTAATTGTATCAGAGAAAACAATTTTCAAAATCGAAAAATAATCCATGTAAAAACGGTATAGAATATTTGAAAACCCAATGATACGGTGTGCGTCCTGTCAAACCAGGTGACTTGGTCTCAACCCGTAGGCATCAAAAGATGCATATGGATGTTACGGATGTGTGAGATTCGACGGAACTCGCTTTTAGAAAACATTTATAACACCCGTTTTCATAACGGTTGCTCTGGAAAAAAAAGCGTCATGGTTCGTCATTAATGACGCTTTTTAGCCGTCATTAAAAGGGTTTTTTGTTGTAGTGGTGGGTCCTGAAAGGTTAGACTTTGGTACCTATGCATATATATTCTTATCAACTAATCTTCTAGTTCTACATTGTGATAAAATGTGTCCATATGAGCCACAATATATGCATCTAGCATGCATGTTTATGTTAGAAGCATGTTGATGGTGATGTCTATAAGTGGGGTGATGATAGCTACGTTCAACAGTAAAGTGATTATAGCGACTATGTGTAACAGCATGATGATGAAAATGATTGAGTGTAGTAGGATGATGATGGTGTTTACGTGTGTGTGTTTTACGTGCTGCATGTGAATAGTATAAGAGCATAATTTTGTGTAGCATGTGGATGAGTATTCTTGTGGTGACCGGCCTTTTTGTGTTGAACTGTCTCATATTTGTGACTATGAGACTGAACTTGTGGTTGAATAACCTACTTGCCTAGTTTAATCTGTAATTTCTTAGAGACAACATTTAACTCATCACATTTAGCCATAAGACCGTGTATTCTACCTGTAGCAATTTTGAACTTGTTTTTTTCATTAGCAAGTTCTTTATTTAAAGCCGTGATATTAAGAGTTTGTTTCTCAATGATTGATTCGGCATCGTGTAAGCTTAATTTAATCTTGGATACCTCAGTGTTTTCTGTGGGTGTAGTATTTCTAACATCTTCTAGTAAACTTGAAAGTCTATGGATCGTGGTTTCGTAGTCCTTGATCTTATCCTTTGCATGTTTATATTTATTGATTACATTTTTGTGATCTTTAAGTAGATCACTAAAAGCATCACCAAGTTCATCAAATGAGAAATCATCAAAAGAATCTTTTACCTTTTCTAAAGTCGCCATTAGACAGACGTTAGCCGTGTTTTACAGAGAGTCCTCTTCCTCGTCTGAATCACTAGTCTCGCTTTTATGCCAGATGCTAGAGTTGGCATACTTCCTTGTAGTTGGCTTCTTGTACGGCTTCTCATATCTGTTTCCTTCATTTAATAAGGGATAATCTTTCTTGACATGTCCCGTCTTCTTGTATCCGAAGCAGGTGGGTTCTTCCTCATCGTTTCTTTGTTCTCTCTTCTTTTTGTTGAAGCATAGAAACTTTTTGAAGTTTCGAACTAAGAGAGCTTGATCGTCACCTTCGGAGTCGTCGTCATCAGTGTCTTCTGAGCTGGTTCTTCGACGATGAGCTCTCACTGCAATATCCTTCTCTTTTGGAGCTATTTTTTCGAAATCTTTTAGATCGAGCTCATGCATCATCAGCTTGTCCATCAACGTTTCTAGTGACAAGACCATAAGATCATTGCCTTCGATGATCGCCATGACTTTGGGGTTCCAGACCTTCGGTAATCCTCGTAGCACTTTGCGTATTTTGTCACGGTTGGAATAATCTTTTCCAAGAAAAGATAGCGGGTTGACGATGTTGAAGAATCTGGTGAACATTTGGGTGATCGTATCATTTGGCTTCATCTTGAAAGCCACGTACTCATGTGTCAGACGACTGACTTTTGATTCTTAATCTTGTGTGGTCCCTTCATGAGTCACCTCCAAAAGCTTCTATACTTCGTGCGAGGTGGTGTATGTGGTGACCCTGTTGAATTCAGTCATGGGCACAGAAGATAGCATTAATAGCCCTAACGTCTATACTTGCCTGTTTTTTTTCCTGATCAGTATACTTGTCGTGGGGTTTCTCGACGAGACTCCCCTCGACAGTTATTCTGGGAGGTTTCTTGTAGCCATCCGCGGCCCACAGGTCAAAGTCTAGAGACTTAAGATAAAAACTCATTTTAGTCTTCCAATAAGTGTATTTGGTCCCATCAAATTGGGGTGGCCTATTTGTGGATTAACCCTCACCATAGTTGGTAGAGATGGGTTGTGTGGTTGCCATGGATCAACTCTAGGATGTAAATCCTATATCAAGAGAACAGGACTCTGATACCAATTAAAGTACGTGTAGGCAACTCTAGAGGAGGATGAATAGAGTACGTGTGTCAATAATGATCAATTAAAAATTCAACTCTATTCAATCCCAACTAGCAAATGATTAATCAGAGTATAAGTGTGGAAAGTAAATAAAGATCAGAGAGCATACGCAGACACAGTAGTTTTTAACCTGGTTTCCCTCGTGGAGGACTAGTCCAGGCCTGAGAACTCTAGCTCAGGATTGAAATCAACTATTTGTGAAATGGCTTTACAATCACGTGCCTTTACTTAGAAAAGCACGCCAAATTCTTGAATGATCGCTGAGGCAAAACTTAGAATTTTCCAAGTGACTTCTTTAAGACTCTTGCACACAAACTTCTAATTGACTCGAACCGAGCACCTTGTAGGCTTGGGAAGCTTTGTGGCTAGTAGATGAGAAAAGTATAGCTCTTTAGGATGTATAGGCTATAGGAGTAGAAGAGAAGAGAAGATTGGATGATTTGAAATTGGAGAAATGGGTGCCTATATATACTAGTTCTGGGAGGCAGAGTTCGGCCAGAACTCTGTCCAAAATATTCAACATTTTGGCCCTTGGACAACTAACAATGAGCAATCCCTAAAAGTTAGCTTCTGGAAATCAGGGGACAGAGTTCGGCCCAAACTCTGTGTGGGGGACAGAGTTTGGCCCGAACTCTGTGTGGGGGGCAGAGTTCGGTCCGAACTCTGCGTTCTTGGAGACAGAATGCTCATGGACAATTGTAGGACTTTGGCAGTTTGGCTTTTTGTTTGTGGAGCTTTTTATTACCTAGTCTATGGTTGAGGTACTTGGTGAGACTCAACGTACAATAGTCTAGACTCAATAAAAGTGTAAAAATACAGACTTCCAATTACAAGTTCTAGCAGTATTCGTCGAGCAGTCGTCGATGATGATTATCAAACTTGATATCTGATAGTCGTCTGATTTGTAGCTTGATGAAGATTTATGTGTTGAGTTGGATCATGCTAAATATCGATTTGTTAATTATCAAGATTAGGTTAACTGTGATCCAGTTTGGGTTAACATCCTAACCCTACCAGAGGTGAACCATACCCCCGTCGACCTTCCCCAGTCGCATGTGCTACTACGACATCGCCTGAGAGCCACTGCAGTGCTTCCAATACCCCCAAACCCGATAAGAACCGGGGTACCCTGTTTCAGACCCGACCACCTAGGTACCCACTTCCCGATCAAATACTTCATGAATTCTCCATTATTTTTGATTTTGTAAGTTACTATAGAAACCCTATATGACCCTCTACAGGTCCCCACAAATAGCACTCGACGGGGACGAGCCATCGATCTAGAAAATTGATACAAACATTAGGGAAAAACTGTTTCAAAAATAGTTTGTAGGTATACCAAATACCAATGTTCGTGCCCAGTTTCGAAGCAACCTGTTTAATAATTTTACAATCTAATTAAACAATCTTGAAGACAACATACATGACTTCATAACCTATTTTGTATTTTCGAATTTCATTAATTGTATCAGAGAAAACAATTTTCAAAATCGAAAAATAATCCATGTAAAAACGGTATAGAATATTTGAAAACCCAATGATACGGTGTGCGTCCTGTCAAACCACGTGACTTGGTCGCAACCCGTAGGCATCAAAAGATGCATATGGATGTTACGGACATGTGAGATTCGACGGAACTCGATTTCGTTGTGCGTGTGCGACAGAATCGAAGCGAATTCGTCGAGATACCCTGTATCGGCCCCTTTGCAAACTAGTCAATTACTTTGTGTATGTTTGTCAATTTGAGACATAATTTTTACCATTAGACCGTGTAATTTTTTTGGTCCTGTGAGCTAACTTTGGTCCGATTCTGAAAAGGTCGACCGAAACGCTATTTAGGCGGGCCCACGACCCGATCCAAAGGACGAATTTGTGTACGGCCCACCGGAATCCAATTTTGGACATACCGTTGGATTCATATCGTCAAATGGAACCCGTAGACATGTAGTTGATGACTTTAGAGACCATAGACTCTGGCACATATTTTGGTGCAAAGCGGGTCCGACGGCTGACACCATTTTGACCCAAATTACCGTTTTCTTCTGTGTCCAGAATTGGGCTTATTTGTAGGCTATCCTAGCTAATTTGACTATTCTAAACACATTGGTATTATCTGTTTCACCCTATAGAGACTGTTAAAAAGTTTGACTTTTGTGGCTCGTCGATTGATTGGATAGTGTTAGTTCTGCGTGCTTCCACCAGGCAAGTATAACTTGCCTACTTGTACATTTTATTTTCATACATTTCTATATTTTTATTTCTTTCCAGTTATATTTCATTATCTGACATACATGTTTATGTTACTTCTACTTTCTTTTTTTTACATGCACATTTCTTATTTAGTCATCTTATGCTACTGTTGTTCCATGTGAGTCTTGTGACGATATTGACTAATCTTCTACCTTCGCCCTTGAGCTTGACTTGAATTGTAGTCGTGATTGATTGATTAGACATTGGCCCCGATATCTCTAGGACTGGGAGCGTCCAATAGCGTTACGGTGTTAGAGACTTCTTATCGACCTGTTATCCCGTCTCTAGGACCGGGAGTGTCCCATGGTATTATGGTAGTAGAGACTTATCAATTGTCTTGAGGCTGGGAGCGTCCCATGGCATTACGATATTGAGACGTCTTATTAATCATTGTCTGTTTTACTTTTCTCTCTTTCTTTCTGTATTTTATTTAATATACATTAGGCTTGTATATTATGCATATTGCTAGTCCCCTGAGCACCTAGTGATCTCTTCAGGCTTAGTTAGAGAGGAGGACTACCTGGAGGTTTACGGTTTTGGCATCGAGACTGGAGTCATACCTTCGCAGGAGGACGAGATAGTGGCCGAAGACTTCTCTTGATCCATGATGTTTCTTTATTATAGATTTCTTACTTCGTTTTCTTTTATTTCAGTAGACTTGTAGTTGATGAGTACTTTAGTTCCTTTTTTTGTGGTTTCAGGATGTCTTATCCGCACAGTATTATTTCTATTTCATGTTGGACAGATCTTTTCATTAATATTATTTTATTGGACTTGATATCATTTGTCTATTTATTCTGTGTGGATGAGATTAGTTGTGACCTGCGACTTGTATTGTATTGCTGGGTGTTATCATAATTTACAGCTTAAGCATTTCGCTAATGGGCTTAATTTTATATATATATTTAAACCCTAAATAAAAAAACCCAAAAATATTTATTTCTCCTTCCTTTATTTCATGCAGTAACAACAACTGCATCTATGCCGCACGCGGCCACCCAATGCCCGAACCTGTCCTCACCTGGGCGAACACCAACCGCCACCGCCGCTTAGCGGAGTACCCCACCGCGCCACCATGACCCACTATCGTCGGGCCAGCATGCGTGGCAAAGAGCAGCAGCAGTAACAGTATCAACAGTGTCGCACCGCTGTACGCCGTCCAACCGACCCCGTACGGGCCCTATGACACGTGTACGACCCCGAAAGACCCTTTCGTAAACTACGTCATCGTCCTCGACACGTTACATAGTCAATTCATGTGTTTTGCACGAAACCCTGTCGTGACGCGCGCGAAATCAAGCCCAGAATTTTGCCACCTCGCAGCAATTTTGGATACATTTTTGAGAGAATTCGACAGTTGGATCGTCGATCTGATTCTTTCGTCTCAAACTTGATATATACCCCTTCGCTCACGTAAAATTGCATCCATTAATTCGTTCATTTGATAGATCAAAATCGGCCACCAAGTTGACCGTTTAAATTATGTTTAATTTGGCCAGATTCATGGAGACAACTTTGTGGATTCCTTTCTCTCTCGTCGAAACTCCGGTTGAAGAACCACCAACTCCGATACACAGCCGGTATAACCACCTTTAACCCATAAAAGTTTTAATTTCATAGGATGTCGTTTAGTTGGTTAAAATCGACGCCAAAGTTGGTCGTTCGAAATCGTAATTTTCAACATGTAAAATAATAATTTTGAACCCGGGACATTGGATTCCAAATCCGACACCACCATTAGACTCGTGGTATCGTTCTGGCCCAAATTGACATACAATTTGTCAAATTTGGACAACCTTTGTCTTGTTATGTTTTTCGGTGTAAAGCGGATCCAACGATGAACACCATTTTGACCCAAATTCCCATTTTGCCCCTATGTCCAAAATTGGACTTATTGTTAGGCTATTCTACTAATTTGACTATTCTGGACACGTTGTTGATGTCTATTTCATCATCTGATGATTATGTTAGATTTTTCCCTTCTATAGAATAATTAAATTATAATTAATTTATATTATGTTCGTATTTCGGAATTCGTGCATCGAAACTGATCAGTCGTTTCCAGTGATCTTATATCGCTGAAATTGACAAGGTGACCGTATGGGTCAACAAGATAAGATTGTTAACCTTGTGGTTGATCATCTAGTCTCTATTTGTGCACCGTAGATTTTGTTGTACGAAATACGAGATACAAACTTAATATTTAAACCTAGAGTTTCTAATTCACATTATTAACTAATAATATAGAGATTAGTGTAACCTAATTCTAAATGGTATGATTAGTACATGGCTTATGTAACATAGGTATTACACGACTTAGAACGACCCAAGCTTAGGTAGGAGCAATTAGTCATAATTGTATTTAGTAAATAATACATATTTGTTTGTGATTTGGGATTGTAGGAGCGGTTAGTCATATGATGTTTCTTCAAGGAAGGTGCGAGACAGATATCCCGAAGGATTCTGAAAAGCGAAAATGATTGTAACACTTCAAAGAAGGCACAATAGAATTCGTAGCTACATCAGCGAAAGTCAACTAACGTTTTCTGATTAGATCAGAAATGCTCTCGTTCAGAACGAGATAAAATTGTATGAGTAGTAGAAGAACTGGACAGAATGAAAGAATAGCCTGCTGAGGTGAATGATCACGAATGCTCAAAGCTTGATTCGCCCTACACGAACAGCTTCCAGGAACCAGCAAGTTCGATGGAGAACTTTGGAACACTCTGCTCTTCTAACTCCTCGGATGGTGCGGGCTCCCTATGCTTCTCTCTTCTCTGCTCTTAATTCTAGAGGAATTTCGTGAGGAAATTATCAACTGTATCAAGAAGAGAGAGAGAGAGGAGAGGAACATATATAGGTACGCACAGTAACTGCCCAATCTACGAAATATTCGGGACGTAGGAAAAACTGCCTAAGAACATTCCGTAACCGTTCAAATCATGCACAGACACGACTGTGCCAGTTAGTGCACACTGCATACCATCTGTGCGACCTGCGCTAGTTGCACCAACCGTGCCCGCCCGTACTTGCGCACACCGCGTACTGCATACAGTATGCCAATCATTGTGCCAATTGTAGCGCCAACTGTCACGCCATCGGGCAGCACCATCTGGCCGCATCAACGGGCGTGCTATCTTGCCACGCAATCAGGCTACACCATCTGGACACGCCAACTGGACCGCCATTTGGTCGTACGATCGGGCAGCACGAACTGGTGCACAAATAGCTGTATAGAGGCTCGCATAAGGAGCGCAACTTAGGCGCACTATACGCCTAGGGACAATGCTAAGTACAAAGTGCGCCAAAAAAATGCTACGTTACACCTCATGAGCCCGAGTCCGAGTCGCTGAGCTCCTATGGGGCTTAGCTTTAATAGAATAAATTTCAAGAGCAAAAAGTATTAATGCTTCTTTGTTGGTTTAGCCTTTTTCCATTAGGAAAACACTCCCACACGGCACACCCATGTGCTCCTCCATACCTCATATGCATCTCTAAACAAGCAAAGCTTATATATAGAGACACTCCTAATTTGGCCTAGCCAATGTGGGACTATCTTTTATTGGAAAAGGCCAAACACCAACAATCTCCCATATTTCTCTATATATATGGGTTTGAGTGTTCCCTATAGTAACTGTTCATCATGCATTAGGAGAGATATCGTTGACGACTTGAATCTTTCCACATGGGTCAAACAACAGTATAATACAAGAATCGACTAAGCCTTGAATTTTACACCATAGCTGCAATTCTTTCCACTCACACAATATAGCTACATGTGCTTCTGGCTGCAAATTAAAGGCCCTGTGCCAGCCTGGTTTCATTGTATTATTTTAGGCGTATATAAGTTTACCCTCAAGGGACGGGTTGCTATCTCTATCTGTACATTATAGGTGACTTCTTTATTAAAGAGACATGGAAGGAAGCCTTGCGCTTCCTTGCGGTACTACGTCGCTATGACATGGCTTAAAGCCGAGGCATTACCCCTGCCCCAGAACCTCATCGTAGTGTCATACTACTGTAGCATGAGGTCATAAGCCTCTTTGTAGTGCCAAACTACCCAACATGAAGCCTTGCGCTTCCTTGCGGTGTTACACCGCAACGACATGGCTTGCGAGGCTGATGCTTTACCCCTACCTGGGTACCTCTTTGTGTTGTCGTACCACTATAACATGAGGTCATCATGTAACGCCCTAATCCCAAAATACGTAGGACTAGGAACGTAGACATGCCAGCTATATTCATACGAAGTACACTCCAGTATATAGAATCCTCGTATGAATACATAAGCTGTAAAATGCAGTATAACCATAACTAATCTCATCCACACAAAAATAAATGAAGTAAAGATGTCATATAATAAGAGAGAATTGTCTTGATACAATATATTGGGCGGAGACAAATCCACTACCAACAAGTAAAGAAAAAATACATAAGAAAAGAAATGATTTTGGCGAGCGAAGCAAAGACGATCCAAGTGCAATCATCCTCGAAGAAATAGCGATAATCACGGCTAGAGCTAGAACACCTGCGAAAGACAAGAGCACACACCTGGATAGATAACCAGGTCCTCAGGGGGACATAACAGGACACATAATATCATGACATATAAACTGAATAAATATTGCTCAAATAAATAAGTCAATTGAATTATAACATGGTCCAATACGCACCTACTGAACGAGCGTACCATTTTCCCAACCAAACAAGGACATGAGATGCTAAACTAATTCACGGTGACGTATCTTTCCATACTAAGAATCCAATATGGTATCCGGACCCCAACAAAGTTCAATACCTTCTCATCGAAGTAGTAAGTCACACCTACAACCAAACAAGGACAAGATGTGACAAACTAATCCGTGACAAGTTATTATTCCAACCACGGTCAGATACAAGTACCCAAACCAAAAGTACTCATACCTAACGGATAGGGTAGCCTACCATTCAAAGTGAAATGTAGTTAAGAACAATGCTTCCTATGCATGGACCCTGGCTGAATAGGATCGGCATGGTCCCCCCTTGGACACCAGAGGCCCTATCAGTAAGAGCACGACGTTCCGCAGAATCGTCAGTGGCCGTCAGTAATCATGGGTCATCAACCCCGTATCTCCAGTGGAGGGTCCGGGTCACAAGGGAAGTGCATCGAAGCCCATACACTAATGAATTGTCCTCCCCGCCCAATGCCTACTATGTTGCATCCACAATAATAAACCTCTATAACCGCTAAGTCAAACTAGCATGCAATTCTATTAGCGGTTATTCCTATCGCACGGCTTGTACGTACTGGTGGCCAGCTAATCACGCACTTCCGTGTTCTACATGCGACACACAACTTCGTGGTACAACATATCAAGGCCATGAATGTAATACACAAAGGTGGTCCCTTAAATCTAGGTTTAATGTGTAAGAAAAATAATACATAACAGAAAATATAAATGAACAGTAAGTTCTAACAGGTTATGCCATGTATCACAGTTTATTTTGCATAAAGAAAATAAATAATGCATGAAATATGAGCTAAAATAAATAAACAGCAAATGGCAAGGTGTCTTGCCTGGTAGGACGTCTGTTGTACTGCAAAAATCACGGTGGCACGAACTGCAACTTTGGTGCAACAACTATGCAAGGTGACCTCAGGTGGTGGCACAGACAGTTCCATCGGGTCTAGGACGGTCAAATTGGTTAGGGTCGACATATGGTAGGACAGAACTGGCGAGAGGATAGAAAAAATAGGATTAGTCATGGACCGCAAGATAATCGAAGGGAATTGTATAAATGATATACTAATTTAGAAAATAATTTATAATACTTTTGAAAATAGTTTTATTTAATTAAAATAATTTAATTAAATACTTAAAATCCGGAAATCCTTTTTATGAAAAAAAACTCCAAGTTTTGTAAAAGGGATATTTTAGGCTGAAACCAATATTCTATAAATCAAAAATATTTTAAGGGTAACAAAATAATAAAATTATTTAGGCTAAGACCCATATTTGTAAAAATAAAGCTAAGCTTTTTATTTACTATCAAGAAATATTTAATAACCTTTTAAAACTATATATATTATATATATATATATATATATATATATATATATATAGCTCTTCAAAACTAATAATAGTGTTAACAATTCACAATAATATTAAGACCAAATTACTCATAATAATATCACAAATATGATAATAATCATTATTATTATTATACACCATGTGAATATATATATAACTAGTTTCCTAAAAACAACAATAAAGTAATAAGAATCATTATAAAAATAACAATAACAATAATAATAATAATAATAATAATACTAATAATAATGATAATTATAATACTGATACTTATAATAATAGTAATGATTATGATAATAATAATAATTATAATAATAATAAAATACGAAACAGTAACATCACTAATAACCAGGCTAAAAAATAAAAATAAATAAATAAAGAAGAAAAAAAACAAATAAACACAAAACCATTTAACCCACAGAGGAACTGGTGTTCCTTATTGGAAAAGAGGGGGAAATAGAGCGGGAGATCGGCGGGGGCTGGAGGCTGCCGGCGGCAGGTCAGAGGGTGAGGGGCGGAGGCCGTGGCGGGTTCCGGCAGGTCGAGACGAGAAGGAGGATTAGGGTGAACTATGGCTCGGCGGAGCTCGCTTACTCCGGCGGCGCTCACTCGTTCTGGCGGCGCGACGGAGTCTTGGAGGATGGCGGCCAAAGGCAGAGGAAATGGGGGATTAGGCGGCGGAGAGCGGGGAACGACGGGTGGCTCGGGAGATTCCAGCGGAGCTGCGTGCGGGTTGGGACACGGATGGACAGGGATAGGTCGGTCCGACGGAGGGCGGCTCGGAGGGGGAGAAGAAAAAGAGCGGGCTGGGGTCGGTCGGCTCCGGCGGGGAGTTGGCCATGCACGACGGAGGAAGAGGTTCGGCCACGCGGAGGTCGATGTACGTGCGACGGCGGGTCAAAGAGAGGCGGAGAAGTGGCGACGGTGAGCGGTGGGATCTCACCGGAGGGATAGGCGGAGATGGACGGGTTCAAGCGGCGATCGGAAGCTGAGCTGGTGAAGAATGCTCACCGCGGTCGGTGTAGACGATCTCGGGATGAGAGCCGAGGAAGGGTCTCGACGGGGCTCACGGAGGGGCTCAGATCTGTGCTCGACGCGGCGGTTAGGTATGGATTTTATTTGCCCAATTTTTTTCTTTGGTGTAGGGTTTCTACCGGTGTGGTGGTCGGTCATATGGCCGGAGGACGGTTGGTTGGGCGAGGCGACAGTGGTGATGGCACGAGGGTGACGGGGTGTTCGATAGGCCGATGGTGGTCGAGTTGGGTGCTGGATGATGTTGGGGGTTGATGGTGGTCGGGTTAGGAGGTCAGAGACAACCGACGAAGTCGGGGGCGATGCCATGGTAGTGATGGCGGGTTGAGATTGGGTATGGCGAAGGAGGACGGTAGCGGACAGGGCGGGATTAGCGTTAGGAATTAGAATTTGATGTATCGTGCTGGGGTTGTCGGAACGGAGGAGGTGCAATGTATATGTGTAATTAATGGAATAAGAATTTGGATGGACACAGACACGATACATGTAGATTTGTGGAGGTAATTTGTGGAGAAATAATGAATAATAGAAATTGGAGGAGTACCTGCCTATTTATAGGATGTGGGAATTCCCAATTAGATAATAATTAGGATTCCTTAAACCCAATTTAGATATTTCCTATTAAAATCAATCCAAATCCAAATACAAATCAAATTTAAATCTAATTAAATTTTTAGTTTAAAGTCAATGTGATAAATCAAATTTTAAATGTTTCACTATTTAAATAAATCCGTAAATTCAAATCAAGATTTAAATCGCCACAAACATTTTGAAATATATTTTCCAAAATACCAATAATAATAATTTCAAAAATAATAAATATTTTTAAATATCTTTTTGAATAATAAAATATTAATATTAATAAATCTAAAAAATTACATTTTTATTAAAAATAGACTAATAAATAATTACGAAATATATGTATGCACAAATAATGCATACATGATTATGTTTTTTCTAGTATATAATAAAATATTATTTATGATTAATAATTGTGAGAAATGAAAGGCTTTATAAATAAAAATAACAAACTTGAAAATGTTGGAACGATAACAAAATAATTATTATGTATATTATTTTGAAACTATAAAAATAGAAAAATAATATTTTTTAAAAATATGTACGCTCGTACATAATCGCACTCGTCGAGCAATTTTGAAAAATTAAATTTTCGTACGCGACGTACAATACGAATACGCGACGTACAATAATAAAATTTTAAATCAGTATCAAAATCGATAAAAATATAGTAGTAATTTAGGGGTTTTACATCCTACCCAACTTAAAAGAATTTTGCCCTCGAAATTAAGATTTCGTAGGGGGTGAAAAGACACAATGGTAGATAGAAGGGTTCAAAGTTTATATGGTCGTAGTCTAGGTTGAGGATATGATTAAGAGACGATTGTAATCACTCTTAAATTCAAGTGATTAGAAAGTCAAGATTGTAAATTTAGGGTCGAGGGAAAGGTCGAGTAGTTCAAGACAAAGATATAGTTACATTAGGTGGTATTGGTCATGGTGATAGGACAGTTAGAAGAAGTTTTAGTAGAATGCTTTCGTCCTTCTAAAATAGGTGAAGGCGAACGCAATATAGAGTTTGAAAAGGCGATATTATCGAGTACGAATAAGTGGTTCAAGGACGACCAAAAAATTTCAAAAGGAGTTGCCAAGGCAGTCACGGATGGGACTCTAGAGGTCCAGTTTAGCTATGTCCCCATCCACGGAGAATGATAGATAAAAGCGAACCATAGTGCACTCGGTTGATCAGACCATCCTGTACAGGTTCTGATTAGACAATATGTTAGTGGGAATTCTTCCAATAACATATGTCATGAGCAAGCTTGATAAAGATTTGAGCTTGCAAAAACTAGGCTACATTAGCATCATTATTCTAGATAGTAAAAATATAGGCACGAGATTAAGATTGAAATGAAGAACAAATATGAATAGTCTAAGAGTCATAAGGATCTAAGTCTTGTTTATTCCTATACCATCATTCTATGGTTTTATTTACCAAGGCTTGGTTGACCAAATGAGTTAAATTCCTCTAGTCTCTATGGTCTAGTTAATACTATTTGTATTCCCTTAATGATCAAGGGTGTGTCAAGTCGTGGGGTATTCTACCCAACTTAAAGAATTAAGCTAAGGGTGTTTTGGGACAATGTCTAACTAGTAGGGTCAATCTTTAGCAAGCACGAAGGGAATATAAGAATAATGATAGAAGGAATCAAGCAAGATACAATCGATGAGTCGGTCGAATATGGAATCGAGAAACAAGGTCAAGTATGTGGATGAGATCCTAGACTTCTAATCCTATTCGCAGGCTTGCTTGGTACGGTAAAGTAACCAAACAATTTATCTTGACCTGCATGGGCCACCATAAAAACAGTAACGCCCCAGTCCCAAAATACGTAGGACTAGGAACGTAGACATGCCATCTGTATTCATACGAAGTACACTCCAATATATGGAATCTTCGTATGAATACATAAGCTGTAAAATGCAGTATAACCATAACTAATCTCATCCACACAAAAATAAATGAAATAAAGATGTCATATAATGAGAGAGAATTGTCTTGATACAATATGTTAGGCGGAGACAAATCCACTACCAACAAGTAAAGGAAAAATACATAAGAAAAGAAATGATTTCGGCGAGCGAAGCGAAGACGATCCAAGTGCAATCATCCTCGAAGAAATAGCAATAATCACGGCTAGAGCTAGAACACCTACGAAAGACAAGAGCACACACCTGGAGAGATAACCAGGTCCTCAGAGGGACGTAACAAGACACATAATATCATGCCATATAAACTGAATATATATTGCTCAAATAAATAAGTCAATTGAATTATAACATGGTCCAATACGCACCTACTGAACGAGCGTACCATCCCCCCAACCAAACAAGGACAGGAGATGGTAAACTAATTCACGGTGACGTATCTTTCCATGCTAAAAATCTAATATGGTATTCGGACCCCAACAAGGTTCAATACCTTCTCATCGAAGTAGTAAGTCACACCTACAACCAAACAAGGACAATATGTGACAAACTAATCCGCGACAAGTTATTGTTCCAAGCCACGGTCAGATACAAGTACCTAAACCAAAAGTACTCGTACCTAACGGATAGGGTAGCATACCGTTCTAAGTGAAATGTAGTTAAGAATAATCCTTCCTACGCATGGACCCTGGCTGAATAGGATCGGCATAGTCCCCCTTGGGCACCAGAGGCTCCATCAGTAAGAGCATGACATTCCGCAGAATCGTCAGTAGCCGTCAGTAATCATGGGTCATCAACCCCGTATCTCCAGTGGAGAGTCCCGGTCACAAGAGAAGTGCATCGAAGCCCATACGCTAAGGAATTGTCCTTCCCGCCCAATGCCTACTATGTTGTATCTACAACAATAAACCTCTATAACCGCTAAGTCAAACTAGTATGCAATTCTATTAGCGGTTATTCCTATAGCACGGCTTGTATATACTGGTGGTCGGCCAATCATGTACTTCCGTATTCTACATACGACACACAACTTCGTGGTACAACGTGTCAAGGCCATGAATGCAACACACAAAGGTGGTACCTTAAATCTAGGTTTAATATGTAAGAAAAATAATACATAGCAGGAAATATAAATGAACAGTAAGTTCTAACAGGTTATGCCATGTATCACAGTTTATTTTGCATAAAGAAAATAAATAATGCATGAAATATGAGCTAAAATAAATAAACAGCACATGGCAAGGTATCTTGCCTGATAGGACGCCTGGTGTACTGCAAAAAATCATGGTGGCACGAACTGCAACTTTAGTGCAACAACTATGCAAGGTGACCTCGGGTGGTGGCACGGATAGTTCTATCGGGTCTAGGACGGTCAAATTGGTTAGGGTCGACATATGGTAGGACAGAATTGGCAAGAGGATAGGAAAAATGGGATTAGTCATGGACCGCAAGATAATCGAAGGGAATTGTATAAATGATATACTAATTTAGAAAACAATTTATAATACTTTTGAAAATAGTTTTATTTAATTAAAATAATTTAATTAAATACTTAAAATCTAGAAATCCTTTTTAGGAAAAAAAACTCCAAGTTTTGTCAAAAGGATATTTTAGGTTGAAACCTATATTCTATAAATCAAAAATATTTTAAGTGTAACAAAATAATAAAATTATTTTAGGCTAAGACCCATATTTGTAAAAATAAAGCTAAGCTCTTTATTTACTATCAAGAAATATTTAATAACCTTTTAAAACTATATATATATAGCTCTTCAAAACTAATAATAGTGTTAACAATTCACAATAATATGAAGACCAAATTACTCATAATAATATCACAAAAATGATAATAATAATTATTATTATTATACACCATGTGAATATATATATATATATAACTAGTTTTCTAAAAACAACAATAAAGTAATAAGAATCATTATAAAAATAAAAATAATAATAATAATAATAATAATAATACTAATAACAATGATAATTATAATACTGATACTTATAATAATAATAATGATAATGATAATGATAATAATTATAATAATAATACAATACGAAACAGTAACATCACTAATAACCAGGCTGAAAAATAAAAATAAATAAATAAAGAAGAAAAAAACAAATAAACATAAAACCATTTAACCCACAGAGGAACTGTTGTTCCTTATTGGAAAAGAGGGGGAAATAGAGCGGAAGATCGGCGGGGGCTGGAGGCTGCCGGCTGCGGGTCAGAGGGTGAGGGGCGGAGGCCGTGGCGGGTTCCGGCAGGTCGAGACGGGAAGGAGGATTAGGGTGAACTATGCCACGGTGGAGCTCACTTGCTCCGGCGGCGCTCACTCGTTCCGGCGGCGCGGCGGAGTCTTGGAGGATGGCGGCCAAAGTCGGAGGAAATGGGGGATTAGGCGGCGGAGAGCGGGGAACGACGGGTGGCTCGGAAGATTCCAGCGGAGCTGCGTGCGGGTTGGGACACGGGTGGACGGGGATAGGTCGGTCCGGCGGAGGGCGGCTCGGAGGGGGAGAAGGAAAAGAGCGGGCTGGGGTCGGTCGACTCTGGCGGGGAGTTGGCCATGCGCGGCGGAGGAAGAGGTTCGGCCACGCGGAGGTCGATGTACGTGCGGCAGCGAGACAAAGAGAGGCGGAGAAGTGGCGACGGTGAGCGGTAGGATCTCTCTGGAGGGATAGGAGGAGATGGACGGGTTCAGGCGGCGATCGGGAGCTGAGCTGGTGAAGAACGCTCAACGCGGTCGGTGGAGACGATCTTGGGACGAGAGCCGAGGAAGGGTCTCGACGGGGCTCACGGAGGGGCTCAGATCTGTGCTCGATGCGGCGGTTAGTTATGGATTTTATTTGTCCAATTTTTCTCTTTGGTGTGGGGTTTCTACCAGTGTGGTGGTCGGTCATATGGCTGAAGGACGGTTGGTTAGGCGAGGCGACAGTGGTGATGGCACGGGGGTGATGGGGAGTTCGATAGGCCGATGGTGGTCGGATTGGGTGCTGGATGATGTTGGGGGCTGATGGTGGTCGGGTTAGGTGGTCGGGGACAACCGACGAAGTCGGGGGCGTAGCCATAGTAGTGATGGCGGGTTGAGATTGGATATGGCGGAGGAGGACGGTAGCGGACAAGGCAAAATTAGGGTTAGGAATTGGAATTTGATGTATCGTGCCGAGGTTGTCAGCACGGAGGAGGAGCAATGTATATGTGTAATTAATGGAATAAGAATTTGGTTGGACACAAACACGATACACGTAGATTTGTGGAGGTAATTTGTGGAAAAATAATGAATAATATAAATTGGAGGAGTACCTGCCTATTTATAGGATGTGAGAATTCCCAATTAGATAAGAATTAGGATTCCTTAAACCTAATTTAGATATTTCCTAATTTAATTTAAAATCAATCCAAATCCAAATACAAATCAAATTTAAATCTAATTAAATTTTTAGTTTAAAATCAATGTGATAAATCAAATTTCAAATGTTTCACTATTTAAATAAATCCATAAATTCAAATCAAGATTTAAATTGCCACAAAAATTTTGAAATATATTTTCCAAAATACCAATAATAATAATTTTGAAAATAATAAATATTTTTAAATATCTTTTTGAATAATAAAA
Source organism: Iris pallida (assembly GCA_029216955.1). NCBI lineage: Eukaryota > Viridiplantae > Streptophyta > Magnoliopsida > Asparagales > Iridaceae > Iris > Iris pallida. The sequence goes on along the minus strand of JANAVB010042419.1, from coordinate 14,355,629 downwards.
TATTAATATTAATAAATCTCAAAAATTTCATTTTTATTAAAAATAGACTAATAAATAATTACGAAATATATGTATGCACAAATAATGCATACATGATTATGCTTTTTCTAGTATACAATAAAATATTATTTTTGATTAATAATTGTGAGAAATGAAAGGCTTTATAAATAAAAATAACAAACTTGAAAATGTTGGAACGATAACAAAATAATTATTACGTATATTATTTTGAAACTATAAAAATAGAAAAATAATATTTTTTAAAAATATGTACGCTCGTACATAATCGCACTCGACGAGCAATTTCTAAAAAATAAATTTTCGTACGCGACGTACAATACGACTACGCGACGCACAATAATAAAATTTTAAATCAGTATCAAAATCGATAAAAATATAGTAGAAATTTAGGGGTTTTACACATCATACCCTTTGTAGTGCTGTCTATAACTCATTAACTCCATCATCACTACTAGGATAAGTGCTTTAGGCAACCTGTGATTTTTTATTGCCTAAATGCAAAATTAGTTGCCTAAGGTTTATGGCGACTAAATTCCTTGGTCGCAAGCGTCGTCGCCTCAGGCTCCTGGTCCAAAGTTAGGGACGACTATTTAAGCATTTTAGTCGCAAAATATCTTTGGCTACTATACTGTTGCAAGAAAATGTCTTTGTCGTTCCAAACATTTGGCCAAGAAGGCTTTGTCGCCTTAGGTTGCAGAATTTTTGGGAGGGATGGATCTTTGCCAACTAAAATAGTTAGCATAGGTAGTATATAGTAACTATATTTGGTTCTAATAGGTAGTATATGGAGACTATCATTGCCCTCCCATGGTTGTCTGTGGTGACTATAATTGGTCGTAATAGGTAGGTCATAATAGGTAGTGTGTGGCGAGTATGATTGTCCCATAAAATACTTTATGGCGACTATACTTGGTCGCAATAGGTAGTGTATGGAGACTATTATTGACCGCCAAAGGTAGTATGTGGCGACTATCATTGTTCGCCTAAGATACTTTATTGCAACTATGATTGGTCACAATAGGAAGTGTGTGAAGACTATTATTGACAGCCAAAAGTAGTATGTGGTGACTATCATTGGTTGCCTAAGGCACTCTGTCGTAAATATGATTGGTCGTAATAGATAGTGTGTGGAGACTACTATTAGCAACCAAAGATAGTCTGTGGCAACTACCATTGGTCACCTAAAACACTCTATGATGATTATCATTGGTAGTAATAGGTACTATGTGTAGACTATTAATGACCACAAAAGTTAGTCTTTGGCGACAATTTTTGATCATATAAGACAATATTTCTGGTCACCTTAGATAATCCTTGGCTACTAGTATATTATGGTAGAAGATTTTATATTGTGGAAATATGTGTGTGCCATATATGAGAAGACCAAACGATTAGTCCTACAGAATAGTCTATGGGAACTACACATTTAATTAGTCGTATCAGGTACCATGCAATTTTATTCCCAATAATTAAAAGTAAATTAAACAAAATCAAATATGAATATTATTATATTATATTTATCTTAACTCAAAACAATAATTATTTAGTCCACAAAAATAAACTAATTGTCAACAAAGTGTTTAGTAAACTACAATCATATAAGATCTAATCTAAGTAAAAGATGCGTTGTGGTTGCACTCATCAACATCTTCATAATCTTTATCTTTATTGTCTTCTCATGAGATAAAGGACTGGGTTCAGAAATTGTGAATCCGGGAACAAGTACTTGCAGTTGTTGCATCACAAAACCACATTGTGCCTTTTGTTCCTCGTGTTCAGCAACAACTCTCATCCTAGCTTTCTTCTCCATTTGAAGCTAGGCCTACTACTCTTGTACTTCTTTATTTAAGGAAGTTGAAGATGTATTAGATAAAGATGACAAACTAGTTTTTTGAACTCGTCCCTTTCCAGCTCCACGAATCGTCCTACCACACCCACGTCCAATCACATCTTCTATAATATCAGTGCCTACATTTGGGGCTACAACAATCTCATCCAGTGGGGTTCCCTCATGATACATCTCAGTTATATTCTCAAGATAATTATTCATTTTTAATCATCTCATCTTGTAAAAATAATATTTGATTAGTTACAAGCAAAGCAATATTACTCTAGTATGCAAATGAAATAGTTTCGTTAACTAAGTAAAATGTTTACTTACATGTGCATCATTTGCTGCCTCATTGATCCAAGCATTTTTCTTTTTTGACATATGAGTTGCACCCCATATATCGATATCTGGAACTTGTGAAACACCCTAATATATATATATATATATATATAATATAACAATTTAATATATATATATGTAGGGAAAAAACAATTTTATATATATATATATATATATATATATATATATATATATATATATATATATATATATATATACATACATAACAATTTAATATATATACATAATAATTATATATATATATATATATATATATATATATATATATGTAGGGAAAAATGGGGGACTGACATGTGTCACTGTAATATGAGGACATCGTCCCCTTTGTAGTAATGTCTACAACTCTTTAATTTCATCATACAGCATTAGGCTACATGTCTATTTGCGGTACTACACCGCTGTGACTTGGCTCACAAAGCCGTGGCATTACCCCTACCTAAGAATCTCATGGTGGAGTCACCCCACTGTAGCATGGAGTTGTAACAATCCTTGTAGTGCTGTGCTATCGTGCTTCCTATAAAGCACAACAAGCATTCACTCTGCATGAGAACTCATTAAGGCGTTTAAGCCATCCTTCCCACATGATCTGTTCTGCGTAAAAAAAAACATATAGTAGACAACAGTGATTGTAGGTCCGTAACCTTTCCATGTCCTGGAGGTCAAGTACCCACTGTTTTTGATATTTTCCTAGTTAGTGGTCCTCCCTTAATCCCAAAGTTAGATGCCTAGTAGATTTCTCTTTGAACTAATAGCATAAAACATTATGCTAGAATTATAATAACACAATATCAGAATGCCTTCAAGCCTATTTTATAAGACGTGTCATCGATCAGCTGGCACTTGAGGCCCTTGGTAAACGGATCCGTCAGGTTCCCCTGACTCTGAACATCGATCACTGTAATGACACCTCCTTTGATGAGATCGGGCACTGCCTTGTGCTTTAACGTACAGTTCTCTTCTTCTCGTTGAAGAGGTCATTTGATGCCACCGTCACAATCGCCTGGTTGTCACAGTATATCGGTATCGTCGGTATCTGCACCCCAACTACTGAAAGATCATACATGAGCTCCCGAAGCCATTCTGCTTCTTCTTCTGCAGAATCAAGAACAAAAAACTTAGATTTCATAGAGGAACGAGAGAGCATAGTCTACTTCTTCGACTTTTACGATATAGCAGCTCTACCTATGGTAAATATGAATCCACATGTGGATCTCTCGCTCTCCACTTTTGAGCACCAGCTGGCATCACTTAAGCCTTCTACTACTAACGGATCTCCGTTGTAGTTCAGTGCATATGTCTGAGTCTTCTTGATATATCTTATTACCCGTTTCACAACTTTCCAGTATTCAACACCTGGGTTGCTTATGAATCGACTCAGCATTCCCACGGCAAAAGCTATGCCAGGCCTAATGGTAGTAGTAGCGTTCATCAAACTTTCGATGACGCTTACATACTCCAGCTGCCTGGCACTTTACCTCGAATTATGCTTCAACTTCAGATCACACCTGTAAGGCGTATCGATTTCTGCAAGATCCTGATACCTGTAGCGTTTGATCATTTTCTTAATATAATGAGACTGTGACAACGCCAGTCCAGTTTCCGTCTGGATGATCTGGATGCCTAATATCACATCTGCTTTCCCCAAGTCTTTCACACTGAACTTGGTCGAGATGAACTTCTTTGTCTCAGTGATACAGCCTATATCCGTACCTAGGTTCAATATGTCATCCATGTACGGACAAACGATTACCCCTCTTCTATCAACGAACTTCATGTAAACACACTTGTCCCTTTCGCTGACTCCATATCCATTTGAACTTATGACCTTGTCAAAATTCTCGTTCCACATTTTGGGGGCCTGTTTCAAACCGTATAAAGATTTTACCAACTTGCAGACTTTGTCTTCAGGACCGTCGACGACAAATCCTTCTGGTTGTTGCATATAAATCTCTTCGGCCAGCTCGTCATTCAGAAAAGTTATCTTTACATCCATCTGATGTATCACCAACTTATGTATTACTGCAAGAGCAATTAACATTCTGATAGTGGTCATACGGGCTACAGGAGCATACGTGTCAAAGTAGTTGATCTCCTGCTTTTGAGAGAAACCTTTGGCTACTAGCCTAGCCTTGAATTTGTCAATAGTGGCATCTGCTTTCATCTTCTTCTTGAAGATCCTTTTGCATCCGATGGATTTCTCTCCTTCAGGAAGATTAACCAACACCTAAGTATTATTGGAGGTGATTGAATCAATCTTATTGTTTATCGCCTCCTTCTAAAAAATAACGTCTCTGGTCTTCATCGCCTCATCATAGGTAAGCGAGTCTACTTTCACATGATAGGTGACAAAGTTATTTTCGAAGTCCTTCGTCCTCCTCACTCGCTTAGTTGACAGTTCAGCGAGCTCTGGTTCAAGTGTTGTCTCTTGTACAACCACTTCTTTTTGGACTACATTTTCATAGAAAACTTTAATTACCTACGCACTATCATTATTGTTCAGAATATCCATAAGAACAATGTTCTTGTGCCTTGCAAATTTATTTTCAAAATATTCTGCATCGCGAGATTCTATGATATGATTTGATTCTATATCAAGAAATCTCTGAGCATCACTCTTCTTGGCATATCCAAAGAAGATTGTCTTCGTAGTCCTTGTCCCCAGCTTTTAAATCTTCAGATCTGGGAGCTTTACTTATGCCAGACACTTCCACACTCGAATGACATTTAAGTTAGGTCAGACTTTGAACCAAAGTTCATGAGAAGTGATGTCCGAAGTTGTATGCGGCACTCTATTCAGAATAAAAGTGGCCGTCGATGCAGCTTGTCCCCAGTAACATTTTGGAAGACACGCAGTCAACAGCATTGAGTGTATCATTTTTGTCAACGTTCTGTTCTTTCTTTTAACTACTCTGTTGGATTGAGGAGAATACAGAGCAGTAGACTCATTGACGATTCCATGTTCTTCGTAGAATGATTGCAAAATTATGAGACTGATACTCTCTGCCTCGATCACTTCTTAACCTCTTGAGTTGTTGTCCAGTTTTCTGTTCAGTTTCGGCCCTGAACTCTTTGAACTTCTCGAACGCTTCATCTTTAGCCTTCAGCAAGTAGAAGAATGTGTACGTTGAGAAGTTGTCGATGAAGGTTATAAAATTATTCATCCAGGCTTTTGTAGAGAATTTTTTGAAATCATAGATATCAAAGTGTACCAACTCCAGAAGATCTGTGCTTCGATTAACCCGATGAAAGAGTTTTCTTGTGATCTTTGTCTGTGCACACACTTCACATTTCTCTACATTTCCTAACATTTAGAGATAAGTCCTAAACTAGACATTTTGTTTATTCTTTTACAATGAACATGTCTTAGTCTATTATGCCACAACTCAAGAGTATAATAAGAATGAGCAATTGGATTAATAATATTTGACTGATTTATAAGCTGACGTTTAAAATTCCTTCGATATAAAATGCTTTTCTAAAGTATGTTCCTTTTATGGACATCATCATCTGGCCAGCATTGATGTCCATCCTTAGGCCTGCATCACAAAGTAGGCCACCACAGATCAGGTTGTTTGCGATAGCAGGTACATGCTTCACATCTTGAAGCGTCAGAGACTTCCTTGAAGTCAGCTTCAACACCACCGTCCCAATCCCTTGTACTTCAGCTTGTGACTGGTTTACCACCATAACAACTTCAGAAGTTGGTATATATATGGTGAACCATTCCTTACTTGAGCAGACATGGCAGGTGGCACCAGTGTCTATCTACCAATCAGAGTCAGCTCCTACCGCAGTGACCTGTGCAATCATGAAAAAAATGTCAGTGATCAATGAAACCTTACTAGGACCACCTTGCTCTAATGGCTTGGGCTTGGCTCTACATTCACTCTTGTAGTGGCCTATCTTTCCACAGTTGAAGCAAGTCACTTTGGACTTTGGCTTTTGGTTCTTGAAGAAAGGCCCCTGAACTTTCAGATTAGAGAGGTCCTTCTTCTTCTGGTGGGAAGCTGCCTGTTCCCTTGGATTCCTGGTGATGGAATAAGTTGGCCTTAGCCATCTGTTTGGACAGAGCGTCCACCTTCAGTTGAGACTTCATCTAGTCCTCAACATAGAATTCTTGTAGGAGATCTTCAAGACTGATCTCCAGCTTCTTCCTATACATCTTTGTATAGAATTTTCTCCAACCAGCGGGGAGCTTGGAGACGATCCCTCCAAGTCATTTAGGGGCATCCCTTCATCTTCTAACTTTTGACACAGCTTCAGGAATTCCTTCATCTGAGACAGCATCGTCTTCTCATCTTTAAAGAGCCACTTGTGATATTTTTCAATAATAAATATCTTGCTCCTATTGTTGTCATCTTCGTACAATTTTTCCAGAGACTTCCATATCTCCCTGGCAATGGTCTTCTTAATATATGATTCTGCCAGGGAGTCCTCCATGGAATTAAGGATTAGAAGCCTTCAAAGGCTATTTTCCCTTCTCAATTTGGCATGATTTTTAATAGCAGTAGTAATTGCGGCTGCAGACACAGTTTCTGGAACATTTGGTTCTTCCTCAGTTAACATATGGTCCAATTCTGCAAGTTGAAGATTGAGGCTAACCTTCCTCTTCTAAATTTTTTTGTGCTCTCCATCAAATTTCTCTAACTTGTTAAAGTTGGTATTGATGAGAGCAACACGAGAGTTTTCCATGTTGTATACTCAAGCTTTGAGATTGTTATTGCTTGGACATGATTTTTCGATAAAAAATTGATTTATTCAACACTTTAAGGAAGGTGCACGACAGAGATCCCGAAGGATTTTGATAAGCGAAATCGATTGTAACACTTCAAAGAAGGCACAATAGAATTCGTAGCTGCAGCAGCAAAAGTCCACTAACATTTTCTGATTAGATCAGAAATGCTCACGTTCAGAACGAGATAAAAGTGGATGAGTAGTAGAAGAACTGGACAGAATGAGAGAATAGCTTACTAGGGTGAATGATCACCGGCGCTCAAAGCTTGGTTCACCTCCACACTAGTAGCTTCCAGGAACAAGCAAGTTCGACGATGAACTTTGGAACACTCTATTCTTCTGAGTCCTCAGATGGCGTGGGCTCCCTATGCTTCTCTCTTCTCTGCTCTTAATTCTGGAGGAATTTCGTAAGGAAATTATCAACTGTATCTATAAGAGAGAGATGAGAGGAACATATATAGGTTTGTACAGTAACTGTCGATCTACAAAATGTTTGGGACGTAGAAAAAACTGCCTCAAAATGTTCCGTAACCGTTCAAATCATGCACAAACACGACTGCGCTAATTGTCGTACAACGCACACCATCTGCACGACCTGTGCCAATTGTGCCAACTGTGCCCGTACGTACTTGCACATAACGCACACTACGTGCACTGTGCGCCAACTGCTGCATCATTAGGAAGCGTCATCTGGCCACGCCAACTGGCGTGCCATCTGGCTACGTGATCAGGCCGCCACCACATTTGAATACGCCAACTAGTGTGCCATTTGGCCGTACGATCGTGCAGCGCAAACAAGCGCACGAACGGCGGCGCGGAGGCTCGTGCAACGAGCACAACTTAAGCGCACTTTGTGCCTAACGATGATGCTGACGTACTAAGTGCAAAGTGTGCCAAAAAAATGCCACATTATGCCTCATGAGCCTGAGTTCGAGTCTAAGTTGCTAAGCCCCTACGGGGCTTAGCTCCAATAGAATAAATTCCAAGAGCAAAAATCATTAATGCTTCCTTATTGGTTTAGCCTTTTTCCTACTAGAAAATACCCCTATATGGCACACCCATGTGCTCCTCCACACCTCATGTGCATCTCTAAACAAGCAAAGCTTATATATAGAGATACTCCTCATTTGGACTAGCCAATGTGGGATTATCTTTCATTGGAAAAGGCCAAACACCAACATCAAACATAATGTTTATGGTGTTATAAGGATATGATACTATGGAGGCAAATATGTCAAGTGATGTTTTTAGTGGTGCTCAATTGTCCATCTTATTATGTTCATCTGGGCACTAGGTGCCAAAGACCTCCCAATTCGTCTAGGGGCGCCTAGGCACCGTTCAGGAATAAGAAAAATGGTACTTTATTGTTGCACATATATTTTTTCTAGCTATATATATATATATATATATATATATATATATATATATATATATATATATATATATATATATATATATATATTATTGGTGTTTTTGTCTTTTGAACTAGAAAGATAGTCTCACATTGCTCACACCAAAAAGTGAGTATCTCAATATATAGCTCTGCTTGTGTTGAGATATGCACATGGGGTGTGATGGGGCACATGGGTGCCATGTGGGCGTATTTTCTAGTAGGAAAAAAGATAAAGCATTTATGTTTTTTGTCATACTCATGAGATTATTTCCTAAGGAGCTAAGCCAGAATCAGACTCGGGCTCTGGCCCAAGGGCACAAAGTGGCACTTTGTTGGCACACTTTACACGCCAGCACCGACGCTTTTTGTGATATTCTTGTGCTCGTCTAGACGAGTCACATGGGAGGGGGCATGCATAGGTTATGGAATTATTGAGTCAATTATTCAGTTCTATTTTTTGTGCGATTTGAATTTAATTCAGTCAAATCTTTCCATTATTCGTTCATAACTTTTAGCATTCAGTTGGCGGCTATTATTAGGGTTAGGGCTTACACCCAACTCTATAAATACTTTCTTAGTGACTCCTTTGTAGACTTACTCTAAAATTGAGAGAGAAAGAGAGTTCTGTAGACGCTGCCTTCAGAGTCTAGAGGAGTTCGATAAGTTCTTACATGAGGTGACGTCGAGCGTTCCATAAGTTTCTTAAAACTTGCAGGATCCTAGAAGCAGATCGTGGTAGGGAGAATCTTTTTAGAGCAACGGTGATTCATATCACCCCAGCAGAATTTTTTTCTCCATTCTTCTTCTTTTTCTTCTTCACCGAGTGGCCTTTGGTAATTAGGAGTTGTGAGACTCGTCTCACAGTATCAGTATTTATATATGGATACGTATTTTGTAGTGTATTTCGTATTTTCTTGGTTTTTTGAATGCTTTAAAAATTTTCCTAACTTGACGTCATCTTGAGTTCTCTGTCGACGACCACGTATTTCTTCGGATTTTGCCTACCTGTGGTGTCAATAGGTTTGGCATACAAGGAAACCTTAGTCCTAGATTTATTAGATAATTCGATATTTTCGAGCGAGTAGGAGATGCATCATATCATCTTGCACTTTCGTCGTCGCTACGCGAGGTACAAGACGTATTTCACGTATCTCAGTTGCGTCGGTATGTTCCAAATTTGAGCCATATCCTAGATTATTCTAAGCTGGTCGTTGGTATCGACCTATCGTATGAAGAGGCCTGTATCCATTTTGGACCGGAGGAAGAAGATTCTGAAGAACCGGGCTATCTGATTAGTTTGTGTTTTCTAGGATCATCACTCACCGGGCGAGTCGACTTAGGAGCGCGAGGATGATATCCGAGCTCGTTACCCATATATGTTTGACTCACGAGGTATACTTATTCGTATATCTATGTTTTACCTTTGTTTGAGTGTGATTGTAGGAATACATGATTTTCTTTTTGTATGTTTAAATTTCTTTTACATTTTCTGTACATTACTCCAGCTGGATTTCATGATTTATGAGTTTCCTATCATGATCCTGATAGCATGTTTTCTTGGATTTCTTGCTTGCTTTTGATTACCTTTACGAAATTCTGAGGACAAAATATTTCTAAGGAGGGGAGAGTTGTAAGACTCGTCTCATAGTATCGATATTTATATACAAATACGTATTTTGTAGTGTATTTCATATTTTTTTTGGTTTTCAGAACGCTATAAAAAAAATTCAAATTGTAGATTTTCTTCTTGGTCGGCATACCGTCAGTATACCGGTTTATACCGACGGTATACCGTCCGAACAGATTTTTTACATTTTAGATATTTTTTGTCAAGCCCCGGTCCAGAAGGACCGATCATCCTCGCTAAGGTGTAATGTTGTACGAGCCTTGATTGCACTCGTACAAGGCGTGTTCCATAACGGCCGATTAAAGTTGCTACGACGGGGTCGTCGTACAAAAGTCCCAATCAGAAACATTGAATATGCTAGCGGAAATTTAGAAATAAAACACAAATTATTCAAAAGAGGCTCTTTATTAATAATGAAAATAAGATTACAAGGGCGCAAGGCCATGATTACAAGTCTCTCAAGCTCATTTTTCTCTCATGATACAAGTCACTATGCTCTCTCTTTTCTCTTAATTTAATATGACAAGCCAGCGGAAGCTTTAGAGTGCGATGTCCATACATTTTGTCTCGCATAAGTTCAGACTTCATGTGGCCGCATGCCTCGAAATGCCTAGGAACTCCATGTGTCGACGCATCCAAACGAGCTCCGCGCCAAGCGATCTTCGACCTGTGCCTGTACATGGAAACTCTACGGGTGTCAGTACACAACAGTACTAGTGGAGAGAGCTTCTCTCCCACCCATACAAAACTGACACGTTATTTTACTTTGCTCACATATCCTTCGATTGTCTTTCTAGTCTTGCCTTAGGGTCAGTTTTAGGACATAGATGCCCGACCTATTTGGTACATCATGACATTGTCGTGCCATGAATTCCATCGTGTAACATGATCGAGACAGTGCCTCATCACTTAGTAACTTTTCCGAAACTTCGTACCGCATAATGTGGTCGGGCCATGAATTATACTTGTCCTTGTGTGCCTTTAGACCATTCTCGTGCCAACGAGATCAAGGTGATGACTCTGTAGGTCGTTCCACTAGACATTGTCCGTGCTTCAAGATCGAGGTCGCACCTCACAACTGGTCATGACTTGTCCATGTTACCACCTTACGGACTTTTCTGTTCGACTCATCAACTGGCTCAAACAAAACTTGTGAACTTAGTGTCAATGATACAAACTTCCGACGCCATATCTCGTGCCGAGCATGGTGTCTCCGTTGTAGCAAAATCTTAGGCCCAAACATTGTGTTACAAACTATGCAAACATTCAAGTCGACTCATTCCAAAGGCAAATGCATGCGGATCACCGCTATTATACTGACTCATCTATATGAAGAGGTCACTAGCAATGTCAAGATATCACGGACTATTGCTGGGTTAGATAGCGACTATTTTTGCATCGGGTAGCGAGCCCTATGCAAAAGTTATCGAATCACTCGTGCCAATTCATTGCTGGCGTACGCCGATTGAGGAACTAACCTTGTGTAAAAGTTCCCGAATAACTCGTTCCTCCCAGGCCGATTCATTGCTGGCAACCGATTGAGGAACTAACCTTGTGCAAAAGTTGTCCAATGACCATGCAAACTCGACTCGATTTACCATGTCCTGTATCATGCATGTATCATGTCAAGTATCATGTCTTGTTTCATGTCTTGTTTATGTCATGTATCATGTATTATTTTATACCTTGTTTCATGTCTTATTTCATGTTCAACTTGACCAAATTGTGTTCTTTGAAGTGCCCAAGAACTGTGTTATACACTAGACGATGGGCCTTAACACCGTAGGGTTGTGCATGTGTTCGACTTAAACAATCGTATTCTTGAGTACTCTAACTCTTTGTTTTGACCCGTATGATACGACTTAACCCGTAAGACGAATAAAGGCTATGCCAAGCCTTGCAGTATGGAGACGTGCATTGAAACTGGTAGGACAATTATGCTATGCAAAGCATTAGACAGTAGGATCATGCATGCTTTACTGAGCAATTTTATCGTACGCCACATATGATGATGCAATGTCCATAGTCTTTGTGGCAACATATACCAACTTTCCTTCTCCCAAGCCATGGGACGAAGGACCGAGTGTCCATTTTGAAAGCACGTCGTACACATTTCTAATCAGACCGTGGGACCTTTCCATATTCTAACTCGATCAGACTCAAGTTGGGATTATTCCCTTAGCTATGTGGATTTGTCTCTTTTATTATCAAGCCTACTTGTGCAGTTGAAAACTTCCGATTTATTATGTGAAGGCCAAGCCGAGGTAAGTTCACCGAAGCTACCCCACCTTAGCCGATATGCCTTATCAATTTGTCAAGCCGATGCGGTTTAATTTCATAACTTTGTTTGCACGGCCAACTCTTCTGACTTAGCCATTCGAGCACTTCGTTGAACTACTCGACCGATTTGGCCTACCGTGCCCAATTCTCAGTCCGTTTTGAAGAATTGACTTGGTTTAACGAACTCCTTTGCAAACAAGGCAAAATACTGACCTCTTAAAATCAAGCATAAAAGTATAACCTGCACATGAAAATTAATATTGGATTGAATCGAACTTTTCCTTAGGCGAGTCGTTTCGCCGAGCAAGGCGAGATTTGCGTCGTTGTACTTACGTCGTTTGAATCGGCGTTCCGCTAGGGCGGAGCGAGTCATTACATTATATACCACTCAAAACAAGTCTCGTTCTCGAGTGCAAGTCATCCTATAGTTTGTTTCCTTAATCCATACCGTACGCACGTCTTAAATAATTAGTCGAACGACTCTAATCTTTGAGGGTACCGAACTATACCCAAGTATTCTTCTAAGTTTCGTGCCGCATGTGCTTTGCCAATTTTGTTGAATGACTATACCATTCAATTTAAGTTGACGATAGACACTCAATCGTTGCGTTACTAGACCTGGTCGTCATCGTGCCCTAATACGGGACTATAACGTTCACACAAGGCGCGTTATAATTTATCATATGCGAGGGTCTTAGGCTGAGGGTAACATACTCCTTCATACGCATCTCAACATAATCACTTGCAGCTGCATTCGAGTTCATCTATCTCCGAGTCTGGATCGTGCACATATTCAAGGCGTCCCCTAAATATATACATTCTAACCAAGCATCGTGATAGAGAAGTCGGACAAGCTACTCGTGATAGTTTTGAATTGCTGATTATTTTACCAACCCGACTAAGCCGAACTCCAGTTCGTTTCGTTATCGTTTATCTCAATCCTCGAGATGAGATGTTTGTTCCTCAAGCATTCTCATCTTATGAAATTTATACGATGCTTCTAGTGGAGTCGACCAAATTTCCATCCGATTTGAGACTAAGCCTTCAATATCAACAAGTACATCTTCCAAGCAACGATTCAATTCGTTATTCCAACTTTACTTATGCCTCATCGATTTCTATCATTCCTTCCGTTCGGGTCTGATATTAGTTGTCGCTAGTGCACACTCGCAGTAACACGTCCTAACTCTAAGTCTTGTTGCCCCAGATCTATCGTCCATCCGAACGATACTCTAAAGTCGGTTGCACAGGTTCAATCACTCGGTATAGGATCGTCTGCCTATCCGCTAAGTCAGCTCACACGGTCATAGTTACAACTCAAGTTCGTGGTTGATCGTGCAACCCATTGCATGACGCTCGTCCCAATCTTATGGTGAAACCATTGTTTCGTTCGTACGGGATGTTCTACCCAAGCTCGCTTCACTCCGATTTCTAACATCGAGCGATGATCATTTAACTCATGTCAAGATATTCATCGCACGGGGTCCGAGTTTGTTCAAACTGTCAATTTTCATAGTCTATCTCTTCAAACATATTCGATATAATCCACCTATACATCATATCTAATTTACGTATTCGATCACAAGGTCGTATAGCATAACAATGTCACGTCCCAATCTCCCGCAAGTCTGATTATCTGTACTGGACATCACTACCAAAATAAGTCATATCAGCGACGAAATTAGCGACGCCGACTTAAAATGTCGCTAATATTTTTGGATTTAGCGACTCCTAAAATATGCGTCACAATACGTCGCTGGTAGCGACAAACAGCGACATATTGCGACTATATTTAGTGTAATAAAAACCAACATCGTTGATTTGTCGAAAAATGTTGCTAGTTTTATTAGTTCAGCGACGTTTAGCGTCGCAACGATTATTAAGTCGCCGAATATTAAACGATTACCGACGCTTGGCGACGTATTTGCGGACGTCGTTAATTTCTGATAAAAAAGGGTTTCCTCGGTTCGACTTTTCATTTCTTCCTCTCCCCAAATTTTTGTTCCCGCCCATCTTTCCCGACCTCTACGACAGCCACCCCCTTCCCTCCGGCGCCGCTCATCCTCCTCCTCCACCGCGAGCCCCTTCTTCCCCCTCCGGCGAGCCCGTTCTCCTCCTCCTCCTCCACCGCGACCCCCTTCTCCTTCTCTACCGCGAGATCCTCCTCCTCCTCCTCCTCCACCACCGCGAGGAGACTGAAGGTAAACCCAAACCCTAATTGAGGTGATTTTCGTGTCCAAAATGGACACGGAGACATATTACGACCATGTGTTCACTGATACAGTGTGTTCGTGAGGTTTTGGACACTTTGTGTCCATTTGTTGGACACGTGGACACCTCCAAGCTTGCATATATATGTATTTCACCTCTGTACACTTAATCCCCTCCTCCTCCACCACCGAACTTGTCCTCCTCCTCCTCCACCACACGAGGAGACTGAAGGTAAACCCTAACCCTAATTGAGGTGTTTTTCGTGTCCAAAATGGACACGGAGACACATTACGACCATGTGTTCACTGATACAGTGTGTTCGTGAGGTTTTGGACACTTTGTGTCCATTTGTTGGACACGTAGACACTTCCAAGCTTGCATATATATGTATTTCACCTCTGTACACTTAGTCCCCTACATAAACTTGTGTATTTTCGTATTAGTTTGGATTTGCATATTGGGTTTGGGTTTCGATATAGTGTTTGATACATTGTTTCACCTTGCAACATTCCTATACTTATTTTAGACAACAAGTATATGAACCAATTAGTCAACATCTATTTGTTGAAGTATGGTACTCCATTCTTCGTAAGTTCTAGCTATATATGTCTCTCAAGATCTAATACTCAAAAATGCCAAGAAGAAGAAGAAGAAAAGAATAAAATAACATCGCTCAACACCCTATGACAACTCTTTGTAGAATTGTGTTAAAGTGTGAGTTCTACAGTATGAGTTCTACAGTATGGTTCTCTTTGTAGAATAAAATGACATCGCTCAACCCTATCGATCCTCCGTGTCATGACCCGCACCCTAGAGTTAGGACACAAGAAGTGGGTACGTCCAGCCTACGCCGTAGTGTCGATGGTAGAACACTGTCCTAGGTCTCATGTATCTAACAGTATAAGGCTAAACAGTTTATACTCCCGGAATGGGGGTGACATAGCAGGTACAGACTCAATCACATCTAAGGTAGAGCATGATAAGGATAGATAAAACATGAAATCCAAAAGAGGTACAACAGAGAGAAATCTAAGTGTCTAAGATACATAAATCCAGAAATACATCTCAAATCTCCAAACTCAGATACAGTAATCTATAAAGTAAATACAACTCCAGACAATTGAAATAACTATCTAAACAACCTCTAATGTGTCTCCTCTAGGCTAGCAGGCAATCTCCAAGCTATCTGTAAAATTTATCAACGGGTCCAGTCAGGACAGGAGCGAGTACAGTACATCTCAACAATATCATAACAGGTTAGGAAATATAAACATGCTAGAGAGTAAGATACAGGATCTGAAGAAATAACATGATGAAAAAGAGAGAGATTGTAAGTAAATAGCTACAATATATAGAGAACTATCAGTGACTAGTGATTCAGAGCACAAGATGGTTATGTAAACGGCTCGATGTTGTACACGGTAATCTACAGAGGTTGTACACGAGTAATCTACTGGATTGGTTACATAACCACTTCTACTCCCCCGTCCCAATCAATACACAAGGATCAAGCTAAGTTATGTTATTGCACACGAAGTATAGTCGCACATGAGATCATGTGAATACATGATTATACACGATTTCACACGATTTGTACACGAATGTCACGAATACAAGGAGTTCACGATGCTCACGATAAAGTACACGAACATGAATACCCGATGTATCCGCTAAGGGGATAACATCATACAAGAAGATCTATATAGTACTAATCCGTGTTTCCAACGTGTCAGCATCATGTAATGTAATCTAAAGCAGGAAATATAATCCTAAACAAGATATGAAATGATCAGAGAATGTACTCGCCTAATATCTGAATGTCCAAGGTAAAGATACTGTCCAAGGAGAGGTGTCTGGCTCCTAATTAGAACAGCACAAGTCACAACATGTCCAGAAGGGTAATATAAAGCACTACAATGCATTCTACATGAATCTAGGTCAAACTAGGCCAAAGTCAACCGTTGGTCAACTCTGGTCAACTACACTAGTCAAACTAGGTCAAACTAGGTCATGTCCTAACCCAGCAAGTCTTACTAGGCCTAACCAAGACTATCTTAGCAAGCACACATCAATACAAGGCTATACAAGCCAACATACACCCAACTCTATATAGCATGCAATTATTCAATACTCAAATAGGCAAGAATTCACATTAGATATACACTAGGTAATCTATTACTTTAAGTTATACATGTCTACACATATATACACATGCATATATTGGTATTCAATATTAGGTCTATAATCATGGCATTTCAAATGGCTGTATAAACTTATATATTATAATACAATATTCTAACATATATATAATATACATACATAGCTAAGTTAACAATATTTATAAATACTTATTTAAGAGGCTATGTGTGTGTATGTGAACATGGCAAAGGGGCAAGTAAGGGTTAAATGGGCATACATAGTGTATACATATCAAAGAGTGTCAAAGTGTAAGTGAACAAAGTGTCAAGTGTGATAGTGTCAACATAGTGTAAGGGGTACATGAGGTAATATAGGATTTGTGTTAACATAGAACATTACATCACATTAACTTGTATATTGCATACATTATATCTATTATTACATTACATTCATGCTTGTATTCATTCATCATTCATTTATTTTCTTGCACTACTATATGCACCATACATTACATACTATGGAACCTACATATTCATTACAAGCCATACTTATACATGCTTACATTAGATAGGATACTTACACCTCATACATCATTTATTTAACCATTTACTCATGCTTGCATTCTCTATTTAATTACATAATGTGTATACATTAACATGGGTTAAAATCAAATAGAATATTATATTACACACAAGGGTGCACAAAATGCATATGCCGTATAGTAACTCCTACTAATAATTAATATTATACCATCTCAGCATGAATTAAAATCTAGGATTAAATTATGTTATAGATCTATGTGTTAGCTTTCCTATTAAATTATGTTATAGATCTATGTGTTAGCTTTCCGAAACATAAAACGGATCGCGTTTTCGTTTCCGGAAACTCCCGGAATCGCGAAAACACCGAGAACGCGTTTGTCTTTCGTACAGCTGACACTCAAATAATTCTCCAGAAAGTTACAGAAAGAATTAGGCCTGTTAATATATGTTTTTGGAAAGCTAACTTCAATACAGTTCTTTTACAAAAAATGGGAGATTAAACCGAGCTTTGAGCTAGAAGTTATGACATTTCTAAGTTAGGGCTGAAATTAAAAACGTGGATAAAAATCATGACGGATTTAGGTAGTTTGAGCCAAAAGAATACACAATATATATCCTAATTATCCACAACAATAATGACAATAATAATATGAGGAACCACACTCACAAACTTGATTATATAATCATCATGAACCATTTATTACATATATAAATATAGGTACACTCTCATTACAATATATTTTACACAAATCTATATTTGTAAAATGAACACATCTATAAGAGATACATGAATGAAATGTAAAGTACTCAAGAACACATCTCAACATATTCAAATCTAAGAATTAATATGAATTAATTCATTTGATTAATATTTTAAATATAAAGTGTGTCCAAGTTTGGGGTTTTTTCCCATGAACACAAGACACAACAATAATACAATAGAAATCCCTAAAGGACACATAATGGACACAAGAGGACACAAAATAGGGACACAACAATGGGGGTCATTCCTATGGTTAAAACTTTCCTAAATGCAAAATGGAGAAATAAAAAGAAGGAAATATTACCTAAAGGAGAAAAAATCCAAGGAGAAAGGCTTCTTCCTTGGGAGAGCTTGAGAGCACTTGGGGAAGAAGACTTCTAAAAGAAAGGAAATGAGATGGGAGTCCGATTAGGGCCGGCCACAATGGTTATCCCCCCCTCATTGAATATTACAAGTTTGCCCCTCCCATAGTTACAAGTGTTTAAAACAATTTTGGTTAGGTTTTGGGGGTAAAAGGGTCAAAATAAAAACTCTAAATGGTTAACCTAATAATTAGGATTTTGACTAATCTTTCTAACATGACTAATTAAAATGTGGGCTATGGCTAACTAATGTATGGGTTGAACTAGAGTCTAAGTTACCCCGGGTCCCCGTTACAAGTCGGATTGACATGAAATTCGAACCCGACTCAAATAATCCCAAAACAATATCATAAATAATAAAATAATATCAAAATAATTCAAAGAGGTCAAATGCAAAATATCCTTAGGCCATAAATGACATTAAAATATCATAATCACATGGTTAGGCTCTAGGTCAAACAGTCTCTAGGGTTTCACTAGCAAAACGTCAAAACCACAAGTCATTGATTTAAATAATTTTAAAATAATTTAAAATCACCAAAAATTATATCATGAATTAAATATCATTATTAAAATAATTATAAACACGAAATTTCGAAATTACCCTCATTTGGAAAACTGGGTGCTACAACTCTACCCACCTTAGAAAAATTTTGTCCTCGAAATTTAAGATCGATAGTACTCCTTCTAGAGCCTCTAACCTACCCAATATCTAAGGTAACACTTCCTAACACTGGAATAATAAACGAACATCTAAATAGTGTCAATCTAGGAATACCTCCAATACTGCTCTGCTGTACGGCGGTAATGGAACTTCAATAAAATATGGACTGGAACCTATATCCAAGGGACTGGACCTATTTTAAAGTGGTCTTAACTAAGGATGGAAAGGAACTGATCATAGGCTATAGGTATGCTCAAACTATTATCTTCCTATTAACCATCTATTAATACATTCTATTACCATAGGAACGATGCATTAATAAGACATATAGGCCCCTATCTCTCATAACACATTTATACTCACCAAAAGACTAGTACATCCTATCAAGGCTGATACTATAATCTCTCATAAATCTCATAAGCTACATGTTTATAGACACACATCCCCACATCAAGGACTAACCTATATATATCTACAACTAATACTAATGGGGTGACGTCCCTATTTGCCAACAATCAAGATCTAATTTTTTTTATCTAAATCATGCAATTTGAAGGAATAATATACAAGGTCAGGGCATACCGTAGCAGTTGGAAGTCTCACCTAGGTACACTAATCATTCTAGGTCAAAACAGTACTATGGGATCAACACACAAACAATCTAGGGTGTCCTAATTTGGGAAGATAAGGGAACAACAATCATTAAGGTTGTAGGACTGTCTACCATCCTATATAAAAATTGGTCATTAACAAGCAACTAAGAAATTATTAAAAGGTTACTATTCCATAAAATGGCAAAAATTAAAAATTTAGGCACAACAAATCACAAATAGATTTTTGTCTTGACACGATCTAAGTTGATCAATTTCGGGATAAAGCGAGATTTGGGCAAGAAGGGAAATCAATGAAATCAAAGTATGAGCACGAGCATCCAATGATGGAGATTCAGGTCATGATTAAATTTAATTCGACTGAGTACGAATACGAGGTTCATAGGCGATGAAAAGATTTCAAGGAGAATTGTCAAGGCTGTCGCGAATGAGACTCTAGGGTCAAGTTTAACCATGTCTCCATTCACGTAGATTGATACATGAAAAAGCGAACCAAAGTGCAATAGGTTGATCAGACCAACATGTACCGGTTCTGATTAGTCAATATGTTAGTGGGTGGCCACCCAATAAAATATGTCATGACCAAGCTCGAAAATAGATAGGCTTGCAAAACTAAGGCTAATTTAGCAGCACAAGATATAAGGGTGGTAATGATGAAAGGAATTACATAGTCCAAGGTTCTTAACCAAACGGGTCAAGTAATCAGATAAGGTATAAGGTTAAGCATCTAAGGAAACAAGCAGAACACCATCACATGTCGGATCGAAAGAATTGAGTCAAGGTTTGATTTCTAATTGAAATAAGAAGAAATTTAGTATAATGGTAGATGTTATAGTTTAGCCAGTTGACCAGAAAATCATATCAAGAAAATAGAGTACAAGAAGACGGGTTTTAATGGGACATGATATACCTACACGAAGGTGAGCTCATCTAGGTCTTGCATATAAGATTTGTTGGAGGGTAACGGCTAGTATTACATTCCGAATATCAAAGTCACGATAAGGAACGTTAAGGATCTCAATTAAAAAGTGGGAGTTCAAGAGGTGGTAATTAATGCACAAAAATAATGAAGATCGAGTTAGTCATCTGCTTCTGATACTCTTAAGTTCATCTGGTCATACTTGCCAATCATATCTTTACCTCACCAGTCTCTATATGAAAATTTAACCTTTACTTAAATCATTACCATGACTACCGTAGGCAATTCCCAATTTCCAAACATCACTCTTGAAGCACAGCCCTCACATTTAGGAATCAACATTAACCATTTATTTAAATTTCTAAGTTCTTTCACCTTGTCTTAAATTTGACCCAAAACCTCTAAATCCCGTTTATGAATTCCTTGAACTTGTTCAAATTGTTCTCCTCGTATTATTTAATTTAAAACTCTAGGCCTTACAAAACTTATCTTCCATCATAAAATTAACTTTCGTATTTTCTTCGACATACACCCTTGAATATTATTCTCCTAAAAATATTTCACAACAATCTCTAAACTTCCATAACTTTGTGTTCTCTCTATCCCTAGTCATTTCCTCGCAACAACTTGTTTAATATCCTTATTAAACACAATTAACTTCTCTTTTCCATTACTAACCTTCTACATAGCCTTAGGGTAAAACCTCCCAAGAATTAATAACCAGAATTTCGTGGTTCTCCAATCTAGGTTGACCTTGAATATCCTTATCAGTTTTGAATACACCTATAAACTATCTCATAACCCCAAAATTTCTCTAAATGTAATTGTTTCCAGATTGGCAGTATACATCTCTTTATTCTATTCGAGACCTTTACCACATTTCTATCTCAAGTTTCCATATGGAACACTCCACATTTGATTTCCTTTAGATCATCATAAAATAACCAGTTACGTCTTCTCTGAGCTACATGATTTACGTCACTTCCTAAGCCTTTCCCATGCAAAAGATACGAAGATTCAAGGGTTTCGAAGTACATCTGGTAGGGACGATAAGATATGGGTCATTAATGTAATGAGACAGAGTTTAAGATAAGAGGTAAATAAGAATGCAAGGGAATAATGGCGAGAAAGAATAATGAAGATATGTTCCTTCTCATCGGTTCAAACGAGAGGAACCCATCAAGCTTAAATTCAATAGCAAGGAATGAGGGTGAATCCAAACAAGAGGAAAAGGAATTCCAATTGAAGTTCAAAATGAGTTTCTTAAGGGTCGTCCCAAAAATCTCTCAAAGAATCCTAAGTGTGATTGAGTACCTTGGATTTAAAAATATTAATCTAAATACAAAATTAAATCAACAACTACAAAATTTTATCAAAATCATCAACTAATACCAGGATTCAAAGTTCTACAATGATCCATAAAATCAAATTCAAATCAAGGAAAAAGGTGAATCAAAACAAGGAAAAGGAGTTTAAATCGGAATTCAAAATGAGATTCTCAAGGGACATCCCAGGAATCTCTCAAGGAATCCTAACAGTGATTGAGTATCCTCTCATCCTAACATCTTAATTTATATATCCTATAGCAGGCTCGTAGTAGTACAACTAAGTCGTTGCGCTACTACGAAATTGCACTAATGCGAATCTCGACCTGCATGGGCCACCACTAAAAACGTGTCACGACCCGCACCCTAGAGTTAGGGCACGAGAAGTGGATACGTCCAGCCTACGCCGCAGTGTCGGCGGTAGAACGCTGTCCTAGGTCTCATGCATCTAACAGTATAAGGCTAAACAGTTTATACTCCCCGAATGGGGGTGACATAGCAGGTAAAGACTCAATCACATCTAAGGTAGAGCATGATAAGGATAGATAAAACAAGAAATCCAAAAGAGGTACAACAGAGAGAAATCTAAGTGTCTAAGATACACAAATCCAGAAATACATCTCAAATCTCCAAACTCAGATACAGTAATCCATAAAGTAAATACAACTCCAGACAATTGAAATAACTATCTAAACAACCTCTAATGTGTCTCCTCTAGGCAATCAGGCAATCTCTAAGCTATCTGTAAAATTTATCAATGGGTCCAGTCAGGACAGGAGCAAGTACAGTATATCTTAACAATATCATAACAGGTTAGGAAATATAAACATGCTAGAGAGTAAGATACAGGATCTGAAGAAATAACATGATGAAAAAGAGAGAGACTGTAAGTAAATAGCTACAATATATAGAAAACTATCAGTGACTAGTGATTCAGAGCACAAGATGGTTATGTAAACGACACGATATTATATACGAGTAATCTACAGAGGTTGTACACGAGTAATCTACTGGATTGATTACATAACCACTTCTACTCCCCCGCCCTAATCAATACACAAGGATCAAGCTAAGTTATGTTATTGCACACGAAGTATAGTCGCACACGAGATCATATAAATACATGAATATATACGATTTCACACGATTTGTACACGAATGTCACGAATACAAGGAGTACTTGATGCTCACGATAAAGTACACGAACACGAATACCCAATGTATCTGCTAAGGGGATAACATAGCACAACATGATCCATATAGTACTAATTCGTGTTTTCAACGTGTCAGCATCATGTAAAGTAATCTAAAGCAGGAAATATCATCCTAAACAAGTTATAAAATGATCAAAGAATGTACTCGCCTGATATCTGAATGTCCAAGGTAAAGATACTATCCAATGAGAGGTACCTGGCTCCTAATTAGAATAGCACAAGTCACGACATGTCCAGAAGGTTAATATAAAGCACTACAATGCATTCTACATGAATCTAGGTCAAACTAGGCCAAAGTCAACCCTTAGTCAACTCTAGTCAACTACACTAGTCAAACTAGGTCATGTCCTAATCCAGCAAGTCTTACTAGGCCTAACCAAGACTATCCTAGCAAGCACACATCAATACAAGGCTATACAAGCCAACATACACCCAACTCTATATAGCATGTAATTATTCAATACTCAAATAGGCAAGAATTCATATTAGATATACACTAGGTAATCTATTACTTTAAGCTATACATGTCTACACATATACACATGCATATATTGGTATTCAATATTAGGTCTATAATCATAGCATTTCAAATGGCTGTATAAACTTATATATTACAATACAATATGCTAACATATATATAATATACATACATAGCTAAGTTAACTATATTCATAAATACTTATTTAAGAGGCTATGTGTGTGTTTGTGAACATGGCAAAGGGGCAAGTGAGGGTTAAAAGGGCATACATAGTGTATACATATCAAAGAGTATCAAAGTGTAAGTGAACAAAGTGTCTAGTGTGATAGTGTCAATATAGTGTAAGGGGTACATGAGGTAATATAGGATTTGTGTTAACATAGAACATTACATCTCATTAACTTATATATTACATATATTACATCTATTATTACATTACATTCATGCTTGCATTTATTCATCATTCATTTATTCTCTTTCACTACTATATGCACCATACATTACATACTATGGAACCTACATATTCATTACAAGCCATACTTATACATGCTTACATTAGATAGGATACTTACACCTCATACATCATTTATTTAACCATTTACTCATGCTTGCATTCTCTATTTAATTATATAATGTATATACATTAACATGGGTTAAAATCAAATAGAATATTATATTACACACAAGGGTGCACAAAATGCATATGCCGAATAGTAACTCCTACTAATAATCAATACTGTACCATCTCAGCATGAATTAAAATCTAGGATTAAATTATGTTATAGATCTATGTGTTAGCTTTCCAAAACTTCAAACGGATCGCGTTTTCGTTTCCGAAAACTCCCGGAATCGCGAAAACACCGAGAACGCGTTTGTCTTTCGTACAGCTGACACTCAAATAATTCTCTAGAAAGTTACAAAAAGAATTAGGCCTATTAATATATGTTTTTGGAAAGCTAACTTCAATACGCTTCTTTTAAAAAAATGGAAGATTAAACCGAGCTTTGAGCTAGAAGTTATGACATTTCTAAGTTAGGGCTGAAATTAAAAACGTGGATAAAAATTATGACGGATTTAGATAGTTTGAGCCAAAAGAATACACAATATATATCCTAATTATCCACAACAATAATGACAATAATAATATGAGGAACCATACTCACAAACTTGATTATATAATCATCATGAACCATTTATTACATATATAAATATAGGTACACTCTCATTACAATATATTTTACACAAATCTATATATGTAACATGAACACATCTATAAGAGATACATGAATAAAATGTAAAGTACTCAAGAACACATCTCTACATATTCAAATCTGAGATTTAATATGAATTAATTCATTTAATCAATATTTTAAATATAAAGTGTGTCCAAGTTTGGGGGTTTTCCCCATGAACACAAGACACAACAATAATACAATAGAAATCCCTAAAGGACACATAATGGACACAAGAGGACACAAAATAGGGACACAACAATGGGGGTCATTCCTATGGTTAAAACTTTTCTAAATACAAAATGGAGAAATAAAAGAAAAGGAAATATTACCTAAAGGAGAGAAAATCCAAGGAGAAAGGCTTCTTCCTTGGGAGAGCTTGAGAGCACTTGGGGAAGAAGACTTCTCAAAGAAAGGAAATGAGATGGGAGTCCTATTAGGGCCTGCCACAATGGTTATCCCCCCCTCATTGAATATTACAAGTTTGCCCCTCCCTTAGTTACACGTGTTTAAAACAATTTTGGTTAGGTTTTGGGGTTAAAAGGGTCAAAATAAAAACTCTAAATGGTTAACCTAATAATTAGGATTATGACTAATCTTTCTAACATGACTAATTAAAATGTGCGCCATGGCTAACTAATGCATGGGTCCAACTAGAGTCTAAGTTACCCCGGGTCCCCGTTACAAGTCGGATTGAGATGAGATTCGAACCCGACTCAAATAATCCCAAAAAATATCATAAATAATAAAATAATATCAAAATAATTCAAAGAGGTCAAATGCAAAATACCCTTAGGCCAGAAATGACATTAAAATATCATAATCACATGGTTAGGCTCTAGGTCAAACAGTCTCTAGGGTTTTTCTAGCAAAACGTCAAAACCACAAGTCATTGATTTAAATAATTTTAAAATGATTTAAAATCACCAAAAATTATATTATGAATTAAATATCATTATTAAAATAATTATAAACACAAAATTTTGAAATTACCCTCATTTGGAAAACTGGGTGCTACACTCCATACAAGTCTTCCTTCATCTATTATCTTAAAGTGTGAGTTCTACAGTATGGTTCTCTTTGGTGAATTGTGTCTTATTATAGTCCCTGCAGCCATTTGACTGGTGAGGCAGGAACTATGTAGTCGTAGATAAAGTTGACTGTCATCCGACCCTCATCCCTCGGCAATGATGATACGACAACCAACCGGAGAGGCAAGGACATAGTCCCTGTATCCATTTGGATTAGTAAATGTTAATATGGGGTTTGGATTCATGGTGTATATGTTCACTGTCTCAAGGACATAGTCCCTGCAGCCATTCGACTGGCGAGACAGAAACTATGTAGCCGTAGATAAAGTTGACTATCCTCCGACCCTCATCCCTCGCCAATGATGATACGACAACCTATCACTATATCTTATATAGTAGTAGATGATGTCTTAGTATTACATTATGTGAGTTCATCTTGATTCTGTTACATTCTTCAGATACTAGATACGATAAGAACATATACTACACCATATGTACAGAACATAGATGATTCACACTAATGTATGCTTGAATGAATCTTGGGTTGTGTTCTGAGCCATCCGTTCTCACACTTAAGAAAAAATTGAATTTTTCATACTTTATCGGCTTTCGAAAATGTATTCAAATTACATGATGGTTCCTTTAGTTAGCTTGCTTATGTTACAATTATATTATTTGTGACTATCGATCTTACCAGATGGCACCCATGACCCGAGGAGCGGCACGTCGTTTGAAGAAAATAGTGAATGCTGAGGTGGCTTCTCCTACAGTTGAGGAGGAAGTGGCACCGGTTGCTAGTGAGACCGAGAGTTTTATTCATCCAGCACCGGTAGCTAGTGAGACCGAGAGTTCTCTTCATACAGTCCTTGCAAGGGACGACATATCTCCTCACGCCAAAAATTTCACTTTTTCGAGGTGGTTGCATGAACGTATCACTGAGCGTTTGCGTGAGCAGCGTGGTTTTCATTAGCTATTAGTACTTATTTGTATTGGACTATTTGTATTGGGTTGTTTTTGTATTAGACTATTTGTATTGGACTACATATATGAATTAGAACTGTGTCAATCTCTGGATTATATTGGACTACGACATGGTGATCAGGACATAGTCCCTGCAGCCATTCGACTGGCGAGGCAGAAACTATGTATCCGTAGATAAAGTCGACTGTCCTCCGACCCTCATCCCTCTGCAATGATGATACGACAACCAACCAGAGAGGATACTCTGAGAGATCCATCTGAGAGGGACGTATACTCTGAGAGATCACCTTTACAAGAATTATATCAGTAGTGGGATTGAGTGTTGGAGGAGATATTATCAGAGTATACGTCCTACTCAGATGGGTCTCTCACCGTTAATATTTTTTTCTGACGGCATGGTGGATGTGCTCCCTCAACAGATTCTTGCTCCGAGCCAAAACTTTGTTCCAGAGATCAAGTGGATATCTTTGGTGTAGAGTTCGAGTGACAGGTTCCTGACAGCATGGTGGTCTCTTTTGTCAAAGTATCCATGCTCATCCCACATTGGTTGTGGGACGAGCACGGATACTTTGACAAAGGAGACCACTATACTGTCTGGAACCTCTCACTCGAGCTCTACACCAAGGATGTCCACTTGAGCTACGGGACAATGTTTTGGCTCGGAGTAAAAATCTGTGGACGGAGCACATCTACCATGCTGTCAGGAAAAAATAGTAACGGTGAGAGACCCATCTGAGTAGGACGTATAGTCTGATAATATCTCCTCCAGCACTCAATCCCACTACTGATATCATTCTTGTAAAGGTGATCTCTCAGAGTATACGTCCCTCTCAGATGGATCTCTCAGAGTATCCTCTCCGGTTGGATTGTGTTCTGAGCCATCCGTTCTCACAGAGGGTCCTATTTTGGATTCTATATTTTGTATTTTGGGTTTTGTATTTTGTATTTTGGTTTCTGTATTTTGTATTTTGGTTTCTGTATTTTGTATTTTGGTTTCTGTATTTTGTATTTTGGTTTCTGTATTTTGTATTTTGTATTTTGGATTATGTATTTTGTATTTTGGTTTCTGTATTTTGGCTCCAGCTCTATTTGCATTAATCTACGGTACGACATAGTGATCAGGACATAGTTCCTGCAGCCATTCGACTGGCGAGGCAGAAACTATATAGCCGTAGATAAAGTTGACTGTCCTCCGACCCTCATCCCTCGGCAATGATGATACGACAACCTATCAGAATCCTTGACTCTCTTTCGCTTCTTGCATATTGACCCAGCTTCCAATCTCTTATTTCCCTCCGGTTCCACTCTACTCCCAATCTCTTCCTCTTTTATACACGGATCTACAGAATCAATACCATCCAAGGAAGGCAAAACTGAATCAGTATTGTCTTCCGGATCGTCCTCATCAAGGCATAATGGGCTGCTCAGCGTGCCCAGCTTCTTCAACATCTCGCTGGCTGCGGAGTAAAAATAGGAATGGGTCCTCTTTGCCGGCCCGGAGCTCTGACTCGCACTCGTCGCCGCGCTACCGATTTCCTCTCCTCCTCTGATGCGGGTCACAAGAAAAGAAATTTTGTACCTCTTCTTCACGTAAACATCATTGCCGCCTTGTACTCGAGCCTCCTCGTCTGTGACGCTATCCGACTTCTCGGTGCCTACATTGTCACTCGAATCTCCCGTTCGACTCGTATCGTCCTCTTGTTCGCCTGTCTTTTCGCTCCTTGTCTTGCAATTATCTGCTATCACCGCCGACTCATTCGACTCCTTCTCCGATGACTCCGAGAAGTTGGATAGCATCACAGACGAGGAGGCTCGAGTACAAGGCGGCAATGATGTTTATGTGAAGAGGAGGTACGAAATTTCTTTTCTTATGACCCGCGTCAGAGGAGGAGAGGAAACCGGTAGCGCGGCGACGAGTGCGAGTCAGAGCTCCGGGCCGGCAAAGAGGACCCGTTCCTATTTCGACTCTGCAGCCAGCGAGAAGTTGAAGAAGCTGGGCATGCTGAGCGAGTCGGGGGAGAAGATCTTTTCCACCCTCTCCCTCTCTCACGCTATCAACGTCACAACTTTTCCACCGCAAGTTCTGATCAAGCATTTTCCTTCTCCTCTCCTCCACCATGGCTCTGAACCTATCTGCTCCTCCCTACTTCCCTTTTTCTTATTTGACTCTCTCAGCCACATATGATATCCAGCTCAAGTGTAGAGTCGGAGGAGAAGAAGTGGACAGAAAGAGGAGGGGGAAGCAGCACAGCCGGCGGCATAGCCCAGAGAAAGTACAGAGGTTTTCTTCAACATACGTAGGAGAACTATAAGGATATATCTTTTCACAACATATCACCTTGTAAAAGACCCTTAATGTGACAACCATGTTACCGCGGTATCGGAAGACTAACATGTCATAATTTTATAAGCCGTGTGTTTTGACATAATCCTCCAACCGGATTTCAGTTCTATGTAATAATGCAAATTACGACATAGGAGGAAAGAGTTGGGAGGATTATGTCAAAACACACGGCTTAGAAAATTATGACATGTTAGTCTTCCGACACCGCGGTAACATGGTTGTCACATTAAGGGTCTTTGACAAGATGACATATTGTGAAAAGATATATCCTTATAGTTCTCCTACGCATGTTGAAGAAAACATCTGTACTTCCTCCGGGTCATGCCGCCGGCTGTGGTGCTTCCCCCTCCTCTTCCTGTCCACTTCTTCTCCTCCGACTCTACACTTGAGCTGGATATCATATGTGCCTGAGAGAGTCAAATAAGAAGAATGGAAGTAGGGAGGAGCAGATAGGTTCAGAGCCATGGTAGAGGAGCAGAGAAGGAAAATGCTTGATCAGAACTTGAGGTGGAAAAGTTGTGACGTTGATAGCGTGAGAGAGGGAGAGGGTGGAAAAGATCTTCTCCTCCGACTCTACACTTGAGGTGGATATCATATTTTGGTTTCTTTATTTTGGCTCCAGCTTAATTTGTATTAATTTACGGTACGACATGGTGATCAGGACATAGTCCCTGCAGCCATTCGACTGGCGAGGCAGAAACTATGTATCCGTAGATAAAGTTGACTGTCCTCCGATCCTCATCCCTCGGCAATGATGATACGACAACCTATCACTATATCTTATATAGTAGTAGATGATGTCTTAGTATTACATTATGTGAGTTCATCTTGATTCTGTTACATTCTTCAGATACTAGAAAAGATAAGAACATATACTATACCATATATACAGAACATAGATGATTCACACTAAAGTATGCTAGAATGAATTTTGGGTTGTGTTCTGAGCCATTCGTTGATAGCACACCGAAAGTATGCATCACAATACGTCGCTGATAGCGACAAATAGCGACATATTGCAACTACCTTTAGTGTAATAAATACATCGTTGATTTGTCAGAAAACGTTGCTAGTTTTATTAGTTCAGCGACGTTTAGCGTCGCAAAGATTATTACGTCGACGAATATTAAACGAATACCGACGCTTTGCGACGTATTTGCGGACATCGCAAATTTCTGATAAAAAGGGTTTCCTCGGTTCGACTTTTCATTTCTCCCCCTCCCCAAATTTTTTGTTCCCGGCCCTCTTCTCCGACCTCGACGACAGCCCGACCCCCTTCCCTCCGGCGTCGCTCATCCTTCTCCTCCACCGCGAGCCCCTTCTCCTCCCTCCGGCGAGCACCTATCACTATATCTTATATAGTAGTAGATGATGTCTTAGTATTACATTATGTGTGTTCATCTTGATTTTGTTACATTCTTCAGATACTAGATACGATAAGAACATATACTACACCATATATACAGAACATAGATAATTCACACTAATGTATGCTAGAATGAATTTTGGGTTGTGTTCTGAGCCATTCGTTCCCATACTTGGCAATTAAGCCATTCGACTGGCGAGGCAGAAACTATGTATCGATAGATAAAGTTGACTGTCCTCTGACTCTCATCCCTCGGCAATGATGATACGACAACCTATCACTACATCTTATATAGTAGTATGATGATGTCTTAGTATTACATTATGTGAGTTCATCTTGATTCGGTTATATCCTTCAGATACTAGATACGATAAGAACATATACTACACCATATGTACAGAACATAGATGATTCACACTAATGTATGCTAGAATGAATTTTGGGTTGTGTTCTGAGCCATTCGTTCCCATACTTGGCAATTAAGCCATTCGACTGGCGAGGCAGAAACTATGTATCCGTAGATAAAATTGACTGTCCTCCGACCCTCATCCCTCGGCAATGATGATACGACAACCTATCACTATATCTTATATAGTAGTAGATGATGTCTTAGTATTACATTATGTGAGTTCATCTTGATTTTGTTATATCCTTCAGATACTAGATACGATAAGAACATATACTACACCATATGTACAAAACATAGATGATTCACACTAATGTATGCTAGAATAAATTTTGGGTTGTGTTCTGAGCCATTCGTTCCCATAGTTGGCAATTAAGCATGTGAAATAGAACTGATTATGTTTAGTTTGTCTTACGATACAGATTTGGACATTGCTAGAATGATTGTTGTAGACTTGGACATTGTGTGAATTTTGGGTTGTGTTCTGAGCCATTCTGAGAACTGGACATTGTGTAAATTTTGGGTTGTGTTCTGAGATATTCTGAGAACTGGACATTGTGTGATTGTTGTAGACTTGGTTATAGGGACTGAAACCTGTGTACAGTGAGAAATAGACATTATGTGATTGTTTGGATCCTATTCTATAGTGAAAAATAGGCTTATTAAACTGCAGAAAGAAATGGACATTCTGTATTTTATTTTATTTTATTTTTTTTTGCAGATTTAGCGACGTTTACCGACGTCCTCCGACGTAATTTTACGTCGGTAAACGTCAGTAGATAATTAATATTATCCAGGCTACCGACGTTTAGCGACGTCAATATATGTCGGAGGACGTCGGTAAACGTCGGTGCATGTCGTTAATTATCTCCAGGAATTCCCAGAATTTACCGACGCTTTGCGACTTTGTACATGTCACTAAATCACCGACGACCCGACGGTAATTCGTCGGTAAATTTACCGACTCATAGCGACACGAAATATTACGTCGCAAAGAGCGACGACACAACGGTAGACGTCGACATTATACCGACGTATAAATACGTCGGCGAACGTCGGTAATTGTGACGTTTGGCGACGTTTAGAAGATCAGCGACTTACATTTCGGCGACCAGTCCGAAACGTCGGTAATTTCGTCGCTAAATATTTTTAGCGACAAAAATTGTTGTTTTAGCGACGTCTTTAGGCGTCGCTAAAACGACTTATTCTGGTAGTGCATGAAATCACCATGTCACGTTCCTGCAGTATAATCGTCCTTATTAGAGCGTAACTCTTGCTTTGAGTCTAGAATAATTCATTCTCGATACGTAGATTGGATCCACTTAATCCTCAAACTTACTTAATCATCAATCACAAGTTTGAACCATCCTCGAATCCACCTTCGCATCAGACCATAAGTCGAAGAAATTAAATTACCATGCCAAGATCTCCTACAAGTTCGATTATTCCTGCTGGACATGAATCACCATGCCAACTCTCTCACGAAATGGTCATCCTAATCTGGCATGACGCATGTGCGAGGCTGGAATTGCACTCACACAAGACAAGTACATTAACGTTGTGGTTATCGTCGAAGAAATCAAGACATTTTTGTTTTCATCCAAATCAAAATCATAATTCGATAGTCTACTCGTCGTTCGTTCAACCAAAAAATCCTTGAGCCAAAGTCTATCTTTTCTCGACACGTTTCAACAACCTCGAAAATGTTCATATAACGTTCGCCTTGCATAAATTGTTTTGTGTTTTAGATGAGCACTATCTTCCAAACTAGATTTAAGATCGCTTGTCCAAAACTCAAGCCACATTCCATTCATCTATATCTAAAATCGTACGTGCGACCCACTAGGTTTCTTCGACCAAGGCACCCATTTGTTTCAATGTTCTGAATCCTGATTCAATATCGTTTTCCAAATTCGCGTTACCCATTTATAAGTTGTCCGAACGACATCTCGTTTGGGACCTTCGAAATCACGACCAACTAAGCGCTACACGTTCTAAGGCTTTGCGTGATCACATTACTTCGCCGATATAATTGTGGTTACCCCTCAATCCTCAATTTTACTCGAACAATTTCGAAGACGGTCCATACACCATTCAAGATTCGAGCCATCCAATTTTATTCTTCAATCACGTTTACATCATTCGCTTATACATTTGTCAAAACCGTTCCTCAAACTCCTGCGTGATCGCTGTAGTGCCCGCTCCCGTTGGGGCGAAGCACTATGTAATAGGCTCGTAGCAAGTCAGACATGGTCGGGAACATAGATGGCTAGTCTAACTCAGCGACGAGTTTGGTATACGAAAACTATAGCATCAATAAAATCGATTTGGACGAGTGATATGGCTGCCGTTCCAACTAATGGATCAGCTACTGCTGAAATAAGTCCTAGATGCAGTAGACTGTGTCTTGGCGAAGGAACTCTCAAGAGAGCGACGCAACCAGTCTGCTATTGGTTTTATTGGTTTTCTTGGCTTTTTGGATGAATTGTTGCGTGGGTTTGATAAGTGTGCCTTCGCATCGATTTCTGAATGCGTCTTTGGGAATTTCGAAGGAATTATTGAAGGAAGGATTCTAATTCGATGCTCGTGCTATTACAGGAGTTCGTGTAACTGACGCTTGACTGTCCTGAATCGTTCTCCTACTCTTGGCGCGATCTCTCTAGGAGGGTGGTTCTTCGACCCCTTCTTTTCAACTCCTTTCCGCCAACAAAATTCTTAAAGTTCAACGTTCAAATCGATGATGCTAACGGGATGTATGCTTTGCCACTAAGATCAAAAACTTGAGATAATATAACAACTTAGAGAAGGTAACTCTGAACCTATAAGTTTCACACTAAGTAGAGAAAAGATAAAGTTCTAGGAAAGAGATATAATTT
The DNA here is from genome assembly GCA_029216955.1 of Iris pallida. Classification (NCBI taxonomy): domain Eukaryota; kingdom Viridiplantae; phylum Streptophyta; class Magnoliopsida; order Asparagales; family Iridaceae; genus Iris; species Iris pallida. The sequence goes on along the minus strand of JANAVB010042419.1, from coordinate 14,321,919 downwards.
ATTTCATGTTCTGCGAAACGTAAGGAAGAAACTTTGGTTGTGGTATATTACGCCTCAGAGAATTTGGTGCCTACGGGGTGCTAAATCGGAATGTACGGCTTCGGGGAAAAGAGCCCTTGCACGAGTAGAAATGATTATGAGGTTTAATAATGTTTACGCTATGCTATTTACTTCATGCATATTAAACTGTTCATACAATATCATGGTCATGGATGACTTCTGCACAAGGTGACCTTTCCTCGAGATGATACCCGGGGTGCTGGGACCGAATCGGCCTAGGAGAAAATTATGGAATCGTGCTTCGGCGCGAGGCATTACGAGACCTCCAGTTTGGCTCGCAACCTGGACTGGTAAGGCGCGTCACAATGCTATGTAATCGTCTTTCATGGTGTCGATATGACCATTGACCGCATATAAGATAGATTGCATGCTCACCTATTGTCTTGTGCAGGTGGTAAGTATTATGTATATTTTTTGCAGGAAAGGAGCACGGTCGTGGTAAGAATAGTTGAAAATTGGTTATGTTGTTATCGTTAAAACGTGCCTTCGATATGAACTGCAAATTAATTAAGTTCAAAATAGAAAGATTACTTCGTATGCCAGAATCCTTAATAAGCAGTATCAGTTTAGACGAGTGGGTTCGTCCCATCCACTAGTAAGTGTGCTAAACCCCAACTTCCCAGGTTACGAGCGCACTGCGGGAGCTCGAGACTAGACTGAAACTGAAAAACAGGAGACGGCTTGAAGCTCTCCTATATTAAAGTATTTTGAAGCCCAATTCAGATCGAAGGCTTTTGTTCAAATGGATAAAGGGGCATGAATGTATGGAACGCCGAAGATTATTTCATGGTAAGCTTGTTGAGAGTTTTCTTTTATAGAGTTTTCTTTTGTGTTTTCAAGATGTAGCCGCAACGGCATATGTAATGTAAAAATGAACTTGCACATACTTTGCAACTTTTATGAATAAAAAGCTAAATTTTTTCTTATTCTACAACTTCAACTCTCTGTACTGTTTAATTTCAACGCGTCGTGTCAAAGGAAATTTCAAGTTCACATTCTTGCCTTGTACAAGTCCAATAAAGACTTGTACGACATCATGTCCCGACTCATGGGATCGATTTATCTCGAGTCAAGGCGATGACGACCGATTTGGCGAGTCGGGGCGTAACAAGTTGGTATCAGAGCACGGTTCACACCTCGGACCTCGCAAAAATACTTTCTTTTAGATGCTATTGTAATTTTTCAAAACTATGCTTTTCGACATATACGACATGAAATAATTTTTCCATACATATAAGCCCGTAGATATTTTGAAAATACTAACGGGTTTGCTCAATTTTTTAGAAATGTCAAAAAGAACGGGTGTCCCCGCTGTCAACGCCATGTTGATTAGCATGGATAGCACCGAAGATGCGATGCTTAGCGAATCCGCTATGGAGCGATTACTGCGCCTCATGGAAGTCCAACAGCGCCAGGTGGAGATGCAGCAATGACAACTGCAAGAACAGATCCAGGCCCAAATCAGCGCCCAACAAAAGCAGATGGAGGCCCTGACCCGAATAGTGAGCACAATAGCGACCCAACAGAACTCGACGACTGCCATGTCAGAAGAAGAAGTGTAACCAGTAACGACGAAGTATATGTCTTCCTCCTCCCTGCTCAAGGCGACCAAATTCAAGAAGTTGAACCCGCCTGAATTTAACGACCGAGCAGAGCCTGACCAAGTCATGGGGTGGCTAGTGAAGATTAAGGGTCTGTTCAATCTCCTCAACATTAAGGGGTCCAAGAGAGTCGGGTGTGCAGCCTTGCAGCTAAACTTGAGGGCCTATGACTGGTGGAAGGCGAAGAAACAAGAGCTCCATGAGGCCAACCCCAACGCCAAGATCTCGTGGAAGACATTCCAACTAGCCTTCCTCGAGCAATACATTCCTCATGCCGTTCGTCGACCGAAGGAAGAGGTGTTCATGTCCTTGAAACAAGAAAACATGTCAGTTGAAGATTACAAGGCGAAGTTCGCAAAGCTTGCGAATTTTACCGGAGCCTTTCTGTCGAACAAGGAGGCGTGGTGCGAGCGCTTCCAACAAGGCCTAAATGACGATTTGCGTCGGGATGTTATGAACCAAAGATGCCAGACGTACAGGAAATCGTATAATGTCGCCCTTGATAGAGAGCGGATCTTCGGTCGAGCTTCGCAAAGGACCAGGTCAGGCGTCCGTAACAACTTCAATAAGCGTTCTCATGACGCGGGAGGCTCTGGTGTGCCAAAGTGCCAAAATACGTTCGTGTATCGGGGGCCTCACCCCAGCGTACAGTGCCATCGCTGCGACAAGATGGAACATCTGGTGGTCGATTACCAAGGGGGATGCTTCAAGTGTGGTAAGCTAGGTCACAAGGCGATAGATTGTCGAATAGGGAGGGCGAACCAATATCCACCAAGGAACGTCCAGAATCAGAACATGACGCCTCCCGCCCATGGCACAAATGTAGTGCCTATGAACCCACAACATTGCCAAGGTGCACAAGGCCGAGTCTATACACTGACTCGGGATGAAGCGTTTGCGTCCGATAGTATCGTGACAGGTATATTACTCTATAAAAATATACCTGCTAGAGTACTGTTCGATTCGGGTGCTACGCATAGATTCATATCTGCCAACTTTGTAGAAGAGAATAAATTACCCATGCAACTTTTAGATATGAATCTTAGCGTTAGCACTCCATCGGGAGTAGATATGCCTGCCACTAAAATTTGTAGGGATGGTTACATCAGCATCAGAGGAAAAAATCTATCCTTAGAAGTTATCGTCCTCGATATCAAGGAATACGATATAATCCTCGGCATGGATTGGTTGGGTGCATGCCACGCAACGATCGAGTGCACGGAGAAGAGAGTTGTGTTCCACCTTCCGGGCGAAATCGTGTTCTCCTATTCGTGCGGAGCAGCGTCAAAGAAAGCAATGATGATATCGACAATTTTGGAAAGACGTATGTTGCATTCTGGTTGCAGCGGGTACCTAGCATCAGTTTAAGACACGAGAATAGAGATTGTAAGCACGGCACAGACTGAAGTCATGGCAGAATTTCCTGATGTTTTCCCTGACGAGTTGCCAAGGATGGTGCCGGATCGAGAGATAGAATTCAGCATCGACACCTTTTCGAATACCCGACCAATATTCAAAGCACCCTATCGAATGGCGTCGGCGGAGCTGAAGGAACTGAAAGCACAACTACAAGAGTTGCTAGATCGCGGATATATTCGCCCTAGTGTCTCCCGGTGGGGTGCTCCAGTGTTGTTTGTAAGGAAGAAGGATGGGTCGATGCGGCTTTGCATCGACTATTAGGAACTTAACAAAGCCACGGTATGAAACAAGTACCCATTGCCAAGGATAGACGATTTGTTTGACCAGTTGCAAGGGAAGATGGTGTTTTCCAAGATTGATCTTCGCTCAGGCTACCATCAATTGAAGATCATGTCTGAGGACGTGCCGAAGTCCTCCTTCCGAAGTCGATATGGTCACTACGAATTTCTAGTCATGCCCTTCGGCTTGACAAATGCTTCTGCTGCTTTCATGGATCTGATGAACTGGGTGTTCCGAACGTTCATAGACAAATTTGTCTTCGTATTTATCGATAACATTCTCATATATTCAAAGAGCAAGGACGAGCATGTGGAGCACTTGAGGACGGTACTATAGACTCTGCGTGAACACCAACTTTATGCCAGGTTAAGTAAATGCGAGTTTTGGATGAGCAGCGTGACGTTCCTTGGGCATGTTGTTTCTGTTGAAGGCGTCACGGTGGACCCAAAGAAAATTGAAGCGATAGTTGAATGGAAGCGACCTACCTCGACAGGCTACATCCGAAGTTTTCTCGGCTTGGCAGGCTACTACCAAAGATTTGTGAAAGACTTTACCAAGATTGTGTCGCCTCTGACTCGCCTCACCTAGAAGGGAGTCACATTCGAGTGGAATGACGCCTGCGAATCGAGCTTTCAAGATTTAAAGAAACGACTCATCTCAGCGCCGATCCTTGCACTTCCGGATGGACTAGAAGGGTTTCAAATATTTAGCGATGCATCGCGAACTGGTTTGGGATGCATGCTTATGCAAAGCGATAAGGTGGTTTCATTTGCTTCGAGACAATTAAAGCAAGACAAGAAGAATTATCCTACGCATGATCTTGGGCTAGCGGCGATTGTGTTCGCATTAAAGCTATGGCGGCACTATCTTTATGGTGTGGCTTGCAGCATCTATACAGATCACAAAAGCCTCAAATATATCTTAACCCAACGGGACTTGAACTTACGGCAGCGGCGTTGGCTCGAACTCATCAAACACTATGATATGACTATCGAGTACACGCCAGGTAAGGGAAACGTCATAGCGACGCTCTGAGTAGAATATTTGTAGGGTGCATGTCTATCAACCGTGACATACAACAAGACTTGGCAGAAATGGGTATCAAACTACGAATTCGCTACCGTGGAGCACGATTGGCCCAATTGTACCTCGAGTCGAGCTTGCACAAAAAGATAAAGACCGCACAGGATGAAGACCCATTCTTGAAGAAGATGCGCGAGCTGATTTCGACGGGAAAGGCGACCGACTTTATAATGGACGGGAGCGGAATGACACGGATGAAAGGGAGAATATGCGTGCTGGACCATGCCGAACTTAGAAAAGAGATTCTGACGGAGGCCCACTATGCGAAGTACTCGTTGCATATCGAGAGTACCAAAATGTACAAGGACTTGCGCACGACCTTTTGCTAGCACGACATGAAGAAAGACGTGGCAACTTTTGTGTCACAGTGTATGGCCTGTCAATAGGTGAAGGCTGAGCATCAAAGACCAGGCGAGGAGCTACAGAACAACGACATTCTAGTATAAAAATGGAACGACATCTCTATGGATTTTATCATGGGCATTCCTAAGACATCGCGGGAAAATGATGCGATTTGGGTCATTGTCGATCGATTGACCCAATTCGCTCATTTTATCGCTATCAAAGCATCATGGAGCGTCGATCGGTTAGCTCAGATCTATATCGATGAGATTGTCCGACTGCACGGGGTACCTGCCATAATCATTTCGGACAGAGATAGGCGATTCTTGTCACGTTTCTGGACGAGTCTGCAAGCGACGATAGGCATTAAGCTAAACCTTAGCTCCTCGTACTACCCGTAAATCGATGGCCAGACATAAAAAGTGAATCAGATCCTAGAGGATATGTTACATCTGTGTGCAATAGATTTAAAGACTACTTGGGACACGCACTTGCCGCTCGCAAAGTTTACGTACAACAACAGTTATTAATCGAGCATCTAGATGGCTCCTTACGAGGCACTTTACGGAAGGAAGTGTCGATCTTCGATTTGCTGGGACAAAGTCGGGGAGCGACAGGTGCTTGGGCCAGAACTAGTCGAACAAGTCGTCGAGAAGGTCCGCATGATTCGAGATAGGCTCTATATTTGCTCAGAGTCGACAGAAGAGTTATGCAGATATTCGTCGACGACCGTTAGAGTTCTTGGTTGGGGACCATGTGTTTCTGAAGGTGACGCCGATGCAGGGCGTCATGCGATTCAGAGTAAAGGATAAACTGAGTCCGAGATTTGTAGGCCTCTTCGAGATTCTAGTAAGAGTGGCGACAGTTGCTTACCGGATTGCGCTACCTTCTATCCTGGCTGAAGTGCACGACGTCTTCCATGTCTCCCAACTTCGGAAGTACGTGCATGACCCGAGTCATGTGGTTACTTTTGATCAGTTGGAACTAATATAGAAGCATGGAAAATATTGCTTTTAGTCCCACATCGAAAAGGAGAAGAAGAAAGGGCTCACTCCATTTCTATAAATAGAGCCCCCTTGCCTCCTTTGAAAAGGGCACCAACTTCCCTTTCCTCCTTCCAACTTGGACTCTTCCTACTACGCACCTTCGGGTGCTAAGTCGAAGAAGTCTAGGGCAGTGAGGGCTCGTCGAGCTCTGTCAACTGTCCTAACTACTGACCGTCAGAGAGTCCCGCTAACTGTTAAGCGGGCCACTGATGGAAAGTTGTATAGAACCGCCCGTGTCCAGCCCCCGGCGGCAAACGGACAGGGTGGTTCCTAAGAGTCTCCCAACAAAGATCGAGGGCAAGTGCTTTTACTAGCCCTGCATCGGGGAGCAAACATGATACCTACGCACTCGTGTGCTCGGGATACCCGGGCCCACAAAGCGATTGCAAAGATTGATCGAGATGTCCTTGACTTGCGAGATGTGATCCTTCACAAAGCGCAAGGAAAGAAGGGGATCCTCTATGCGGCTCGAAATCAACATGGACCCTCATGCGGCTCAAAACCCAGAAAGCTTCATGCGGCTCAAAACCCAGAAAGCTTCATGCGGCCCAAAAAGCAACGGGGAGCCTTATGCGGTTCGAAATCAGCCTAAGCATTAAATGCCTCCTCATGCAACTGGCCATAACTACTCTGACACAAAGGGGACAGCTCTGAAAAAGATGAAAGCTCTGACATAAAGATAAGACGCAACGTATTCCTAAAAAGATGAGAAAATTATCGTAATATCCGGCACAGTGCACAAAGAAGACCCTTCATGCGGATAGCCTGTGAGACACTCTTTATGCGGCTCGAACATTAGACAACTCTCATGCGGCTCGGACATGAAGCATCTCTCATGCGGCTCGGTTATGAGACGACCTTCCTGCGGCTCGGTCATGAGACATTCCTCATGCGGCTCGGTTATGAGACGTCCTTCATGCGGCTTGGTCATGAGACATTCTTCATGCGGCTCGGTTATGGGAAGTCCTTCATGCGGCTCGGTCATGTGATATTTTTTTTGTGGCTCGGTCATGAGACATGCGGCTCAGCCAGGATACATCCTTTATGCGGCTCACCACAGAATAGTAGTTGAGACACGTGGCAGAGATTGACCAAGTCTTGACAGTTCAGATTTACTGTAACAAACAGATCACGATCAATCCCAACCAACCTCCAGCTGACCGAGTCTCGAGGCACAGTTACAAGAAGGTGGCCCGAAATTTGCTACGTGGCTATACATCCCATTATTCATGAATTCCTATAAATAGTAAGGTACTGTTCCTTTGCAGAGACATATACACACGGAGAGAGATGCATAGAAAAGCACACAAAGCTCAGAAACAGATTCTTTCCTTCGTGTCTACAGAGAGCATCTCTTCATCGGAGTCGAGGTTGCGTTCGGTCGTCCAAGGAGTAAGGTAGAGTTAATAGCACTTTTTTGAGCCTCTACCGTCACCCCCCAGAATCTAAACTAAACAATTGTACTTAGATTGCTTTCCCTAGGTTTTGTTCCTAGGCTCTCTTTTGTACAAGCAAGTTTGTAATTATGAGTCAAAGTTCAGTCCTCCTATAAAACTGTTCAATTCTACGACAATCAATGGCAAACACGATGGTGACTCTGCTGGGGACTAACTTCTCTACTGCTGAGAAGTTGGTGACGCAATCGGACGCAGCCAAACTCGGTTCCATGCAACAGATGCTGGTTGTTCGCTTCGACCAGCAAGCGTTTGAAGAGATGCTCTCCGAGGGGAGAGCTAGCCCCATCCAGAAGCGAGCTACCCAAAGAAGGATCGCAAGGCGTAGAGGCCCAAAACCATTGCCCCTCCCCAAGCTCTGAAAGAAGTGTTCTTTACTGTCCAAAACAGCGAAGAAGACTCACATGCGGCCCCACTTCAGGCCGTAGAGGACCTTGCTGTCCCCAAGTCCGGCAAAGGAAAACACTACGATGCTGGACTTGCTGAAGCAAATGGGAACTCTATGCGGTCCAGAAAGATGCAGCATAAGGGTACAGGCCGCAGAAAGAACGCATATGCGGCCACCAATCCCAGGCACATGCAGAAGGCTCATGCGGCCACCAATCACAGCCGCATGCAGAAGGCTCATGCGGCCACCAATCCCAGTCGTATGCAAAATACCTATGTGGCCACCAACCCTAGCCGCAGGGAGATGACCTATGCGGCATCCAATCCCAGCCGCCGGCCATCTGCCCTATGCGGCTCGGGTTCTGTCTTCGACCGTCTCTCAAATGGTCCTGACATCAGAAGCTCCAATAAGAATGTGCTAGATTCTATACGACACTGTTTGGACTCTTCCTACTACGCACCCTCGCGTGCTAGAACGAAGAAGTCTAGGACAGCGCGGGCTCATCGAGCTCAGTCAGCTGTCCCAACCTCTGACCATCATAGAGTCCCGCTAACTGTTATGTGGGCCTCTGATGGAAAGTTGTACAGAACCACCAGTATCCAGCCTCCGGCGGCAAACGGACAGGGTGGATCCCAAGAGTCTCCCAACAATGATCGAGGTCAAGTACTTTTACTAGCCCCGCATCAGGGAGCAAATATAATACCAATGCACTCGTGTGCTCGGGATCCTCGGGCCCACAAAATGAGTGTAAAGGTTGATCGAGATGTCCTTGACTTATGAGATGTGATCCTTTACAAGCGCAAGGAAAGAGAAGAAATCTTGACATGCAAAGAGTCCTTCCATGGACGTCACTGCACTCAAGCCATTATCAATTGTTGCTGCAACAAGACAACAGTAGAAGAGGACCGGCAGTCCACCTTCCAACGACTGCAGCAGCCAGAACCGGTCCTACAACAATGCTCGAAAGATGAGGCGCTTCCTTTCGTCTCCTGTAATTCTGCCCAAAAGGTCCCTACCGGCAAGATAAGAAAGAAAATAAGTACCTCCAGCCCGACAATCTCAACCAGCACGGCCAAGAAACTCTCATCTACGGGGTTGTCCACAGCCTTCACAGAGGGGGTTTATCAAGTTACCCGCTCAAAGATGAAATCTTCAACACTTGGAGATTCGTCATCCACATCCCTGGGGTAGTTGAAGCTGGGGGTAGCATTCCTCAAAACATCCACAAAAATCCGATGTTTTAAGAAGATGAACCAGGGGAAAAAAATCCCTCCAACGGATTCAGACGTCCCTAAAAAAGATGAGGCAACCACCTATGCAGGGGGTGGCACTTCCTCCGAGTCCGATCCAGAGGAGAATATTCCCGTATACCCCGACGACTTCTCTATGCGAGGGTATGATTCGGAGGGCACATCTTTTACAGTTCCTTCCACTTCTCCTCATACGAGAACTACGTTCATGACTGAAAATGATCAAGATGGTCCCAGTGATCGGCAGCGCCTCGACACTCTTGAGGCCATACTTCAAACCTTGGTTAAGTCAGTGGACGAGATCAAGACGGCCCTACCGGCTCTCCAAGGAAGGACACCTGGCCAAACAAGCTTGGGTCCCGCTGTCAATGCAAACTCAAACACGACCGGACCAACCCCGGGCGACAATCCACCCAGAATATCGGCTCCTACTGCTGCAGAAGAGGCTACGGAGGCCAGAAGAGAAGTCCAGGAGCTCCGTGCAATATTTTACGCCCGAGAAACCTCTCAGGACCTCAGGATACGACAGCCATATCACGCTGGATGGAGAGATGTCCCCTTCCCTCTACGATACAAACCATTCAACATCAATCCATATGACGAAAAGACCTCTGCGAGCTGGTATATGACATAATTCGAGGTCACAATAGACCATCTATCGCATAACGATGCCATCCTCACGCGATTGTTCATCGGAAGGTTAGAGGGGGTCGCGTTCGACTGGTACCGCAACTTGTCGGATAACTGCATCCATTCCTTTGTCGGCTTTAAACATATGTTCCTGGAAAGGTTCTATGAGATGGGATAAGATGTGACAATGTCAACCCTCATGGACGTTGTCCAAGGAGAAAAAGAGCTAAAGAGGAACTATATTTAGCGGTTTCGCCAAACCGCGATAAAATTGCCCTCTGGTAACCCGGACTCTTCTTTAATTAAGATTTGCCAAAAGTGGCTGGTCCCCACAATCAGCCTCTGGATGGGCGAAGATCAATTTAAAGACTAGAAGGCCTTCATCATCAGCGCTACTAGTGCAGAAGCAAAATTGAAGAAGGCTCACCAACTGGGGATGCATATCTCGGATGGAGAGGATAAGGGCAAACGCCCTAATACCAACAACAACAACAACGGCAAGTTCCTCAAAAAAAATTATGACTAAACATTATCTTCTAACTATCTCTCAGATTGTGAGTTATGTACCCTCTGGTACCGCTGAACTTACACTCTGACCCCAAATCTTCCAGATTGTTAAGTTATGTACCCTCAGGTACCGCTAAATTTACTCTTTGTCCGCTCCGAGTGGATTCATATCGCATCTTCAGGGCGACAAGTCATGTATGATTATACCTCTGAACTTCCACACTAAATGCTTTCCCCCATCGGAGCTTGCCACAAAATCTATTACTCGTACCACCAGTGCGCAGAAGAGTAATAGGTCCACCAAAGATTATTCATGGTTATCGTGTATCACGTCTGATACCGATAGTCTCTTGACTTAAAACCTGTACCCAACCCGGGATAGAAGACATGGTGTTAAGACCATAAAACCTATCACGTCCATATTTCCTCTGTTGGGTTATTTCAAATCTATTACCCGTACCGCCAGTACGCAGAAGGGTAATAGGTCCACAAAAGTTATCCTAATCTATTACTCGCACCATCGGTGTACCAAAGAGAAGTAGGTCCACAAAATATCATTTAAATCTATTTGCTTGCATTTCCAAATACACAAAAGGGCAATAGGTCCACAAAATTTCCTAACAGGAAAAACAACCACGTCAATATTACCTTTGAGTTGTTTTCCTGTCCATCACAAACAAACCCCCCAATACATAGAACTTCCAAGTTGATAGCACCTCTGAGTTGTTCTATGTATCCTCATTAGGCCCACTCCTACCACGTCCTCATTACCTCTGAGTAGGAAGGCTCTACTTTAGACCCATATTTACCACGTCCTCATTACCTCTGAGTAAATATGTTGGTTTTCTCTCCACTTATTATCCGTACTCGCACTACCAGTACACAAAAAGGAAAATAGGTCCACAAATATCCTCTGTTGACCACAAATGTTGTATTAGGTCCTCTAGTACATGCACCCCTTCTTCACAAACATATGCTTCTGGAACCCAGTTGTTCCGTGGCATTCATTACCCGTTACGTAGAACTTCCATGTCCATATTACCTCTGAGTTATTTTATGTATCCTCATCTGAGTCCTCTCCCACCACGTCCTTATTACCATCAACCCCATATTTACCATGTTCTCACCATATCTGACTAAATATGAGGGTTCCCTCTCTCAACTTATTATCCGTACCTAAAACCAAGGTACGTCAAGGATGATAAGTCCACATAAAATCTCCAACGGAAGTACCCAAACCTATCACGTCCATGCTACCTCTGATAGGATTTCCACACCAAAACAACTCTACTTTCCATGCTTCTTATTCAAAGTATTCAAATTTGCAATTTGAAAACTTTGAAGGGGGTCTTGTAGAAGCATAAAAAATATTGCTTTTAGTCCTACATCGGAAAAAAGAAGAAGAAAGGGCTCACTCTATTTCTATAAATAGAGCCCCCTACATCCTTTGAAAAGGGCACCAACTTGCCTTCCCTCTTTCCAACTTGGACTCTTCCTACTACGCATATTCGGGTGCTAAGTCGAAGAAGTCTAGGGCAGTGCGGGCTCGTCAAGCTCAGTCAACTGTCCCAACCACTGACCGTCAGAGAGTTCCGCTAACTGTTAAGCGGGCCTCTGATGGAAAGTTGTATAGAACCGCTCGTGTCCAGCTCCCGGCGGCAAATGGACAGGGTGGTTCTCAAGATTCTTCCAACAAAAATCGAGGGCAAGTGTTTTTACTAGCCTTGCATCAGGGAGCAAACATGATACCTACGCATTCGTGTGCTCGAGATACTCGGGCCCACAAAGCGAGTGCAAAGGTTGATCGAGATGTCCTTGACTTGCGAGATGTGATCCTTCACAAAGCGCAAGGAAAGAAGGGGATTCTCTATGCGGCTCAAAATCAACATGGAGGCTCATGCGGCTCAAAACCATGAAAGCTGCATGCGGCTCAAAACCCAGAAAGCTTCATGCGGCCCAAAAAGCAACGGGGAGCCTTATGCGGTTCAAAATCAACCTAAGCATTAAATGCCTCCTCATGCAGCTGGCCATAATTACTCTGACACAAAGGGGACAGCTCTGACAAAGTTGAAGGCTTTGACATAAAGATAAGACGCGACGTGTTCATAAAAAGACAAGAAAATCATCATAATATCCGGCACAGTGCACAAAGAAGACTCTTCATACGGATCGCCTGTGAGACACTCTTTATGCGGCTCAGTCATGAGACAACTCTCATGTGGCTCGGACATAAAGCATCTCTCATGCGGCTTGGTTATGAGACGACCTTCATGCGGCTCGGTCATGAGATATTTCTCATGCGGCTCAGTTATGAGACGTCCTTCATGCAGCTCGATCATAAGACATTCTTCATGCGGCTCGGTTATGGAACGTCATTCATGCGGCTCAGTCATGTGACATTTTTCATGTGGCTCGGTCATGAGGCAGTCCCTCATACGGCTCAGCCAGGGCACCTCCTTCATGCAGCTCGCCATAGAATAGTAGTTGAGACACGCGGTAGAGATTGACCAAGTCTTGACAATTCAGATTTACTGCAACAAACAGATCACGATCAATCCCAACCAACCCCCAGCTGACCGAGTCTCGAGGCACAGTTAAAAGAAGGTGGCCCAAAATTTTCCATGTGGCTGTACATTCCATTATTCATGAATTCCTATAAATAGCAAGGTGTTGTTCCCTTGTAGAGACATATACACACGGAGAGAGACACATAGAAAAGTACACAAAGCTCAGAAGCAGATTCTTCTCTTTGTGTCTACAGAGAGCATCTCTTCATCGGAGCCGAGGTTGCGTTCGATCGCCCAAGGAGTAAGGCAGAGTTAATAGCACTTTCCCGAGCCTCTACTGTCACCCTCCAGAATCTAAACTAAATAATTGTACTTAGATTACTTTTCCTATGTTTTGTTCCTAGGCTCTCTTTTGTACAAGCGAGTTTGTAATTGTGAGTCAAAGTTCAGTCCTTCTATAAAACTGTTCTGTTCTACGACAATCATTGGCAAACAGCTGTGCGCCGATATATCATACTCGGAGGAGCCCGTACAAATTTTAGACCGTAAAGAAAAGATCCTACGGAGCCGATCGATGTCCTTGGTTCGCGTACTCTGGCGCAACCATTCAGTTGAGGAGTCGACGTGGGAACTAGAGGTGGAAATGAAGGAGAAGTACCCTTCATTTTTTGCCGACGAAGGTCAGACCCTTGTTCTTAAGTTTCGGGACAAAACTTTTTCTTAGTGGTATATTATGTAGTGCCCCGCTCCCGCTGGGACGAAGCACTATGTAATAGGCTCATGGCAAGTCAGATATGGTCGGGAACATAGATGGCTAGTCTGACTCAGCGAGGAGTTTGGTATACGAAAACCATGGCATCAATAAAATCGATTTCGACGAGTGATATGGGTGTCGTTCCAACTAATGGATCGACTACTGCTGAAATAAGTCCTAGGTGCAGTAGACTGTGTCTAGGCGAAGGAACTCTAAAGAGAGCAATGCAACCAGTCTGTTGTTGGTTTTATTAGTTTTCTTGGCTTTTTGGATGAATTGTTGTGTGGGTTTGATAAGTGTACTTTTGCGTCGATTTCTGAATGCGTCTTTGGAAATTTCGAAGAAAGGATTGAAGGAAGGATTCTAATTCGATGCTCGTGCCATTGTAGGAGTTTGTGTAACTGATGCTTGACCGTCGTGAAGCGTTCTTCTACTCTCGGTACAATCTCTCTAGGTGGGTGGTTCTTCGGCCCCTTCTTTTCTACTCTTTTCCGCCAACAAAATTCTTAAAGTTCAACGTTCAAATCGATGATGCTAACGGGATGTATGCTTTGCCACTAAGATCAAGAACTTGGGATAATATAACAACTTTGAGAAGTTAACTCTGAACCTATAAGTTTTACACTAAGTAGAGAAAAGATAAAGTTCTAGAAAAGAGATAGAATTTATTTCATGTTCTGCAAAACGTATGGAAGAAACTTTGGTTGTGGTATATTACGCCTCGGAGAATTTGGTGCCTACAGGATGCTAAATCGGAATGTACGGCTTCGGGGAAAAGAACCCTTGCACGAGTAGAAATGATTATGTGGTGTAATAATGTTTACGCTATGCAATTTACTTCATAGATATTAAACTGTTCATACATTCGCATGGTCATGGACGACTTGTGCACAAGATGAGCTTTTCTCGAGACGGTACCCGGGGCACTGGGACCGAATTGGCCTAGAAAAAAATTATGGAATCGTGCTTCGGCACGAGGCATTGCGAGACCTCCAGTTAGGCTCGCAACCTGGACTGGTAGGACGCATCCCAATGCTACATAATCATCCTTTATGGTGTCGATATCACCATTGACCGCATATAAGATAGATTGCATGCTCACCTATTGTCTTGTGCAGGTGGTAAGTATTATGTATATTTTGTGGAGGAAAGGAGCATGGCCGTGGTAAGAATAGTTGAAAATTGGTTATGTTGTTATCATTTAAAACGTGCCTTCGATATAAACTGCAAATCATATAGTTCTAAATAGAAAGATCACTTCGTATGCTAGAACCCTTAATAAGCAGTATCAGTTTAGACGAGTGGGTTCGTCCCATCCACTAGCAAGTGTGCTAACCCCCAACTCTCCAAGTAACGAGCATGCTGCGGGAGCTCGAGACTATACTGAAGCTGAAGAACGAAAGACGGCTCGAAGCTCTCCTATTTTGAAGTATTTTGAAGCCCAATTCAGATCGAAGGCTTTGGTTCAAATGTATAAAGGGGCATGAATGTGTGGAACGCCGAAGATTATTTTATGGCAAGCTTGTCGAGAGTTTTTTTTTATGTTTTCAAGATATAGCCACAACGACATATATAATGTAAAAATGACCTTGCACATACATTGCAAGTTTTATGAATAAAAAGCTAAATTTCTTCCTATTCTATGTCTTCAACTCTCTGTACTGTTTAATTTCAATGCGTCGTGTCAAAGAAACTTTCAAATGCACATTCTTGCATTGTACAAGTCCAATAAAGACTTGTACGGCATCATGTCCCAACTCGTGGGATCGATTTATCTCGAGTCAAGGCGATGACGACCGATTTGGCAAGTCGGGGCGTGACAATCACTCCCGTCATCTTGATAATCTAAGCCTCGTATATTTCTATCGATAGTCCATCATGTAAATCATATTTATGATTCATACTTCTCGACGTAATAAGACGTTCGAGTCATTCCTCAAAATCTAAACCAGTTCTCTGCGTTCGCCTTAGGGTTGGTCTGATTGCGTCTTTATCGATATACACTCTAAGTATATCTTTATTCTCGTCTGAGCGATATTTGTCACGACCCGCTCCCAAATAATCGGACGTGAGTCGGACACGTCCAGCCTTCGTCGTTAGACACGACGAAGTAAGATGTACCAAGCTAGGGAAATCTAACCAGATAACATGAATGTGCACAATCACAGCATCTATAAAACGTTTCCAGAAAGATCACCATAATCCATAAATCTATATAACATAAATGTACCAGAGTCATCAGGAATGAAATGTACTATGAACTCTAAAGTAACATCTAGGAGTAAAGCTAAACAGTCTAAACCTGAAGCCTCTAGCTAAGTCATGTCTCCATCCTGCTCAGCTAATGTCCCGGGCTCTGGTCCATATGGTAGAATGATATCCTGCAAGGACACCTGCAACATATCCAGTCAAGAGCGAAGCAAAGTACAGTTCTAGGTAATGAATAAGAACATCATGGTATAGAAATGAGTACAAGAGACATGAAACATAATGTACATAAAAAGAACATGAAAGTACAAGAATGTAAGTACAGGAAATAAAGTACAGGAATGTAACTATGAACCTGAAGTACAAGACATGACATGTACACAATATTTGAAATACAACTAGCCTATGTGACCGGCTGGGGTGAGTACATGAACATGTACAGGAGTACATAAATATCGGTACAGCTTAGGACCCGCGTGTACGATGAGAGACCTAAGCTATCTACATGAATATAGTAACCGGGGTTTGGTCACATAGCTAGTGTATTTTCCCTTCCGATACAAGTAAGTACAAGAACATAAAAATACGAGAGTACAGGATATCGTGTCATGACGTATCACAAGGAAAGTACAAGATGTAAATGCACAAGACCAAAGAAAAGTACTTGCGTTGCTCCGGGTGATCAAGGGTAGGAAATAGATCTGTCCTCATGAATAATGGGTACAAGTGGGTTAAGTTCTAAACAATATCAACTGACTATCTGTTCTCTACTTACAACTATCCATAGTATAATTAATACACTGGCCATTCATTTAACTAAATAGGAGTAAATAGATATACCACTAATCTTTATCTTGTATATAGAGTTTTCATAAGGTGTACTAGTTGGTTCTCTATACAAATATATATAATTACTACTTACAGACACTCTCAAGAATATTACTACTGTATTACAGATACTGCGTATATTCAACACTACTATTATAGGCAATGGCTACAACTATACCTAACCCATACTTATGCAAGCCAAACCCCATCTTCTTATACACATGCCTGGTCACAAAGGCTTCCATATAGTATCCAACTATATCATGGTAGTCTGAACTCAACAGAGAATACATTTGATATATTTCAAATGCTAAAGCTTCAACCAACCATTAACCACCCCCTATTGGTCAGAAATATGTAAAATCATTTCAAGTTACTGTCAACTAATCCCTTGGCTTGACTTTATGATAGTTGTATCAACTCAGCCATACATCTGTGAGTTTGGCCTAACCCAACCCTCACAAGGATGCCATGTCCTTTAAATTTATACATCCTATTGTTGGATCCAACCCTTTTATTTCAAGCTGCTAGTTGACTCACACAAGACAACTCAAAGGTCTAAAGAACAACTCATCTAAGAAGCACAAACTGAAATAAAATAATTGATTCAAATTCTTCAACAGATTAATTAGTAAAACAATTGCAGTGGTCAAGAGCTGCTACCACATCCATAACCTATATCCCAGATGAACTCAAGTTAATTAACCATACACTAACCAAGAGTTTAAGTAAACAAATTAAGAAGAAATTTGGAGGATACTAGTATAGCCAGTTCCATAAAGTTTTATTTCTCACATAATTTCAAATCATCACAAATCTTAATTGAGAGTTTACTCTACATTGCAATTCATAAAAACTAGCATTTCTTACTACAATTTCTGCAGTCACCACAGCAACCTGTGCATACGGCTTGCAAGACACGAATCCCTGGCCGGATACGAACACACGCTGGAATAAACATGAATGGATGGATACGAACTATTGGAGACAAGCTACCCATAAATTCCCCACGACCCGATCCTGCTGCATACCGTACTCATTAAACCAGCAACAACACTCTACAATATTACAAAAATGGAAATAAGGAATGATACCTGAGAAGGACATGTCCGAACTGGAATGAAGGTGCAACCCCAAGAATCTTAACACCAATGAACTGGACACAGACGAACCTGGACACAGCCAAAATTAAACACGAGCTAAGCTAACCCTCTCTGATCCTGTCCAAAGACTCTCAGCAATTTTAAGCATAGAACAAGGCGTTTCTCAACAGTTGGAGGGATTGAATGATACCTGTACAAAAATCAATCTGTAATCGAACATGATGACACGAGCGTCCGTGTCCGATCCGAACGTAATGGCATATCGAAACTTCTCATAGGCAATTCTCTAAACATCTGTCGTACAGATCAGAAAATGAGTCGTCATTGTTGATCCGCCGATCAAGGGACGATCAACCGTTCAAGACACTACCAAAATAAGTCATAATGGCGACGGAATTAGCGACTCCATATAAATACGTCACTATTTTTTGTGCTTTTAGCGACGTTTTATATTTACGTCGCTGAACGTCTCTATCAGCGACGTTTGAGCGACAGTTAGCGATACCATTAATGTTTTGGACAACTGATGTCGCATTCTAGTCGCAAAATGTCGCTAATTTTTTATTCAACGATGTTTAGTGATGCCATTTTTAAGACGTCGCAGGTTTTAATAAATAGCGACGGTTAGCGACGTCTTTAAGTGATGTCGCTAAAACATTTCATATAGGGTTCTGGCCCGATCGATTTTTCATTTTTTTACCCAAAATTTTCTAATCTCCCGTTCGCGGCGACCCCCTGCCCGACGACCCCATCCCTCCGACGACCACCATGTCTCCTCCGTCGCTACTCCAGCCCCGACGACCCCGACGCAACCCCAAGCTGTGTCGGTAAAGCCTAACCTTATCTCCATTTTCCTGATGAGACACAGACACGACCCTTTCTGATGCGACACAGATACAACCCCGACCACTCCTATGATGCGACACAGACATGACCCTTCAAATACCAGAGCTCATGTCTAAGGCTGCAAATGAGCCAAGCCGTTTGCGAGCTGCTCGAAACTCGGCTCGATAAAAGCTCATTTGAGCTCGGTTCGTTTAGTAAACAAGCCGAGCTCAAGCCGAGGTCATTTCTAGGGCTGCAAATGAGCCAAGCTCATTTAGGAGCATGTTTAGAAGCTCGTTTGTTTGTTGAATTCTAATTTTATATATGTTTGTATAATGATATGGTTGTGTGCTTTATATATTTATATGTCCTTAATAATTGATATGAAGGAACTTTTTTAATTAAATTTTTACAAATAAATTGTTAAATTATAGGTACTTGAATTCAAGCGTAATTAGGTTGAAATCGAGCTCATTAAGCATGAAATAAAGGTGAACAAGCGTGAAATCAAGCTTAATGAGCTTGATATGAGCTTATCGAGCTTGTTTACCAAGCTTGAATCAAGCTTGCTTATCAAGCCAAGCTCGAGCTCAAACCATGCCAAGCTCAAGCTTAATATAAACAAGCTCAAGCTCTAAAATAAAAAATTTATCAAGCTTGAGCTCGAACTCGATTAATTCTAGTCAAGCCAAGCTCAAGCTTACAAAAGCTTGGCTCGGCTAGGCTCGTTTGCAATACCAGAGCTCATGTCCCTAGCTAAGGTATTGTTACAAGTGTAAGGTTCTGGTGTTAAGTAATTATTTAGTCCCTTAAATAGCAGCCATCATATGTTCATTACTACTGTGCAGTCCACTCCTATGGTTGTAACAATTTCTATTGATGTTAGTATCAGTCGAAGGAAGTGGAATGGCTCAGGTTAGAAGTGGGTATTGGTTTAGCCCGGGTCCTGTACTGCCTATGAGGACAGTCCCTGTCACAATTGGGTATCAATCCACTAACATGAATCTGTCCGGCATACCATAGAGCATATCATATTTCAGTCCACCCTAGGTATGTGTTCTGCCCACATGTGCCTATTGTATTACCTGTCCATCTTGTTGTATAACACACTGCATATCATGTTTCAGTCCACCCTAGGTATGTGTTCAGCCTACATAACCATGTTGTAGTCCATCTCATTAGAGTTCAGTCCATGGGTACACATGAACAGGTAGGTGGAATACAGAACATGTACATTTATGTATAACATTTAACATTATCAGTTGTAATTAGGAACGATTTGCACATTAAGAAGTTTTTCCTTCTACAAACTACCTAGTTGATAAGGTGGTAATCCTGCCAATTTCCCTCCAATTTACACATTATCACTTATGTCAAGCTCGACGATTAGCTCTGATATTCGAGTCATGAGTGGAACCATATTTCCTCCAATTTTCCCCTTGTGAGGAAATTGATTCTCAAGTTTGTGGTTACCAAACAAAGGAAAGGAACAACTTTCCTTTCCTAGTTCCTCAAATCGGTGAACCAAACGAGGCCTTAGGATAATGTGTATAGATGAGGACTAGGACAATAAGTATAGGTAACTTCAAGATAGGAATTGTTTTACCTATGAGTATAGGTAATGGCTTTACCTAGAGTGACTAGGTAATATATAGGTTTAGAAAGCCTATAGGTTTAGGTAATAGGTTTACACATGGGTATGGGAGATACCTATGTTGTAGTGTATGGGGTATTGAGTTTGGGTATTGGTTTTTACTAGAGTTAAGGATAGGCTAGTGTATAGGTAATTAGGTAAATAGGCCATAGTAATGGTTTTACCTATGTGAATAGGATATTGGTAGGGCAAATACCTACCCAAACTTTATTCTCATATTGATACATAATATTCACAAATACCCTAGTTACAGACATTACTAATGGTGTTATTGGCCTCCTAGCTTAGCTAAGCCCATTAAGCCCTAACCCATATCTTATACTTAGTACATGATTATGCAGAGTAACTCCTCTAATATTACTCATGCAGAGTCACAGTCTTTCTACTGAAGCTAACTCATACAAATATCTATCTATCCACTTCAATATCTGCAACATACCTCTATCCACTTTAATATCTGCAACCTAACATTCTAAACCAACTGATTTGCCAACATCTGATTCAATATGCCCTCGCGATAATCTCTGACCACCGCCCGCACAAACACGTGAAACAAAGGTGAGCAATGCGAAAAGAAGATGACCGATAATCTCTGACCATTTAACGTAAAATGTCATGTGTACATATACTGTGGAAAGTGTAGAACGCATGAAATGACAAACAAGAATTTGGGGATCAAAGTTGTAACAAATAAAGTTGTGTTTTGGATATGTTCTATTCTTGTTAAGCTCTTTGTGCACAAAGCAAGATATAACGAATGCAGAACATCTCTCGATTTTACGACTCTTGTATGCTCTATACTTGAGTTATGAACTCGTTATTTGTTCTGTATTCTCTATTTATAGCTTGCTTTATGAACAAAGAGCTTGCAAGAGTTCTTTTTCCAAAGCACAACTTGACTTGTTCCAGCTTTGAGACCCTCATTTTCATGCGTCATCAGTTCATGTCAGTCTTTACTTTCCCCAGTAACTTCCTCTAATTAACTCTATCCCTCGGTTGAGCTACTATTTCAAAGCTTTGACACTTGCATATCATTCACTACCTTGATGTATCTATCTTACCGAATTATGGAGCTGAATTACTATCTGCGGAATCGTACTTGGATGTACAACCGTCATACTGATGACATGTGCGGTATGCGGGATGAATTCATAGAGGATGTACACCAGTTCCTGAAGTTTGCTAAGGCGTTCCCTCAGTACATGGATGGTACCAAAATTAAGTGTCCATCTGTGAGATGTCGCAACTTGAAATATCATCCAGAAGTGGATGTCACGTATCATTTATACTCGAAGGGTTTTATACCGAATTACTATCAGTGGAGCGAGCACGGAGAACTTGTATCTTTAGCATCGGAGTACGAGTCTTATGTGGATGTCCACAATAACGCTCCTTACAACGATGGGTTGGTGAACATGGTTTTCGATGCGGCCGGGCCTAGTTTTGATCTGGATGATCATGATGCACCTGAGGAGGCACCGAACCCCGATGCTGCACAGTTCATGGAGTTGCTGGAGAATACAAGGACTCCATTATATCCTGGTTGTGAGGATCATTCACCGTTGGAGGTCGTTACAAGATTATTAAGCATCAAGTCCGATTTTAACATGTCGCAAGATTGCTACAACCGTCTTATGGAGTTGCTTATAGAAATATTGCCTGAGGGTGCGAAGTTGCCTAAAGACTTCTACCGGTCTAAGAGGATGGTTAGATCGCTCTGGATGGGATACAAAAAAATCGATGCATGTCGCAACGGGTGCATGTTGTACTACAAAGACGATAAAGATAAAGATGCCTGCAGATTTTATGGTGTCGATCGCTACAAGGCATGTGGTAGAGGAAAGTCTGTCGGTGCCAAGAAGCCTACCTCTTCGATGTACTACTTGTCGTTGACGCCGCGGTTGCAGCGGTTGTTTATGGTGAAGGAAACTGCAGAAAACATGAGTTGGCATAAGCAAAAACATGCCGAAGGAGTGTTGGATCACTCATCTGATGGAGAAGCATGGAAGTACTTTGATCGAGAGTATCCTGATTTTGCTTCTGATCCGCGAAATGTCAGATTGGGTCTCTGCTCCGACAGGTTTACCCCATTCGGACTTTCGGGATCCCAGTATTCGTGTTGGCCAGTGATCGTCACCCCGTACAATCTACTGCCTTGGATGTGCATGAAGACTCCGTATATGTTCCTCACCATTATTATCTCAGGTTCGAACAATCCGAAAAGGAACATCGATGTGTATTTACAGCCGTTGATTGATGAGTTGAATCATCTGTAGGAAGTAGGTTCCAACACGTACGATGTATCTAGAAAACAAAATTTCCAGATGTGGACAGCACTTATGTGGACCATCAACGACTTTCCGGCCTATGGAATGTTATCTGGATGGAGCACACATGGTCATCTTTCATGTCCGTATTGCATAAACAGCACTAAGGCTTTCCATTTGAAATACGGAGGCAAACCGTGCTTCTTCGATTATGATCGACAATTCCTGCCGAAGGATCATCCGTACCGGAGGAACAGGAATGCTTTTCGTGCTGGCGTTGTGGAGAAGGCTAATCCCCCGCCAAGGTGGCCCGGATACACGATATGGAAAGAGGTAAAAGATTTACCAAGAGCTATTGAGCAGCCTGCTACGGGCTATAAGTGTGACAGATTTGGTCGCACTCATAACTGGACGAAGAGGAGTATATTCTGGGACCTTCCATATTGGAGCACCAATCTGATTAGACATAACCTTGATGTCATGCATATCGAGAAAAATGTGTTTGACAATATAATTAATACTGTAATAGACGTAAAGGGGAAGACGAAAGACAATCCAAATGCTAGATTGGACATGGAAGAAATATGTAGACGTCCTGCATTGCATTTGATAGAGGACGGGAATAGAAAGTTGAAGCAGCCTAAGGCAATTTTCTCACTGGAGAAGGAGGATAAAGTGAGGCTTTGAAGGTGGATTCAAGGTCTGAAATTTCCAGATGGGTATGTTTCAAACTTAAGAAGATGCGTCGACCTCAAGAAGAACAAACTGACAGGTATGAAGAGCCATGATTGTCACGTATTCATGGAGCGGTTAATTTCGATTGTATTTTGGGAATTCTTACCGCAGGCAGTCTGGGATCCATTGACGGAGCTTAGCATATTCTTCAGGGACCTTTGTTCTAAAAAATTACTCGTTGATCGTCTAGAAAAGCAAGATTAGGACATTGCGGTAATATTGTACAAGCTAGAGAGGGTGTTCCTTCCTGGATTCTTCGACTCTATGGAACATTTGTCGATTCATCTTTCCTACGAGGCACGTGTTCGTGGACCGTCGAATATCGATGGATGTACCCGTTTGAGCGACATTTGAATCACCTAAAAAGAAAGGTGAAAAATAAGGCTCGAGTTGAGGGTTCTATTTGTGAAGCCTATATTCTCGAGGAGATTACAAATTTCTGCTCCTCCTATTTCAAACCTCATGTTGCTACGAATAGAACGAGGGCTCCGAGAAACGACGACGGATATCAAGAATTTAATGATAGAATACTGAAAGTATTCAATGCGTCCGAAAAGCCTTCGTGGAAAATAAAGAAGAGATATTTGAATGACAAAGAGCTAAGGGCTGCTCACTTGTATGTATTACTCAATTGCGACGAGGATGAAGTGGAGAAGCTAGAGGGGTAAGTAACTCAGGATGATGAGTTTACGTTATCTCAATATAATAGTATACGCTAATATTATTGTACTAATCGGCGGTTGCTTCGTTGTTTTCTAGCACATATAATGATGAGTTGAGGCTGGTTAGACCCTACCTAACAGACGAAGCATTAGAACAAGAAATGAGACGTCATTTTCTTTCTTGGTTGAGCGAATATGTAAGTAGCTCGGTAATTACTGGCCTCTTCTAATCCAACTGCGCAATAAATAACTTATTATCGCTTCTTTGATATTCAGGTCGATCGTCTAATTTTACCTGAGATTGAATTAATTAGAACTCTTGCCAAGGGACCAATTTCTTTTGTTAAAATATGGCCAAGTTATTGTGTCAATGGCTTTCGGTTCAAGTCGACAAATGCTCCGATAAGAGATATCTTCCTGGATCTTGATTCCACGAAAAACAGTTGTTTGCGTATCAAGTCTTCGAACTACAAAGATGTCGATCCAGAAAATGATTTCTTTGGCATCTTGCGAGAGGTTGTGGAGTTGTCATATAATAATGGCAGAGAACTTGTAAAGATCGTGTTGTTCAAGTGTGAATGGTTCGATCAGATTGAAAGTCAAGGTTGGAAAATTGACAAGCATGGTCTTGTGGATATAAACTATAAGCGTAGATATCAAGGCTACGAACCATTTGTCCTAGCAACTCAGGCTCAACTCGTGTACTTTACAACTTATCCGAGACGGGGAGCAACGAAGTCTGACTGGTTGGCAGTATGTAAGACTAAAGCTAGAGATACTTTTGATGTTGACGAAAAAGCTTACCAGGTGGACGAGCTACCTCTTGTAACCAATATTGTCGATGTGGACTCCACAGAAGTTACGCATTACACGACACATAATGTAGAAGATGTAGAATTATCCGAAGAGGAAGACGATGCCGACGAAGGTGAAGATGAAAGTGAAGATGAGGAGGAAAAGGAAGATGAGGTCGAGGAAGACGAACAAGATGATTATTCTGAAGATGATTGAGAGAGATATACTTATCTGAACTTAGATATTTCTTCTAGAATATATTATCTGGACTTAGATATTTATTGTAGAATGTATCATCATATGTTGTCTTGGTTATTATCTTATCTTTGTTGTACTTTCATATTTCAAGTCTCTATTATTTGTTGTACTTTCATATCTCTAGTCTCTATTATTTGTTGTACTTTTATATTTTTAGTCTCTATTATTTGTTGTATTATCATATGCTGTTATCAGGTATGGCAGGTCATCGCGGAGCATTCCGAGGGGGACGACGAGGTCATGATCCTCCAGTACTTCCTACAGGTACTGCTAGAGGACGGAGTTTTTCCTCGGTACCTCATACTGGTACCAGCTCTGGATCCTCGTCGTTGATTACTCCTCCATATCGGACAGTAGCTGGGCCTGCTGGGACGACGTCACGTAGCATATCTCCTGGGACGAGTAGTTTCGGGCCTGTTGAGAGTGCTCGTCCGTCTAGCGTTCCTGCTGCTGATACGACGATGGAGACGGATGAGCAGATGGCGGAGGCTGACCAGCATCAAGCAGATGATGCGTGCGCACCTCCGGAGGAGAAGAGGACGGAGATCTTGGCCGACGGTACAAAGTAGGTGTTTTGGTTTATAATTTTTTTCTTTCTGTTTTTATCATAAATTAACTTTTTTCATGAATATAATATGTTTGTATAGGTATCGTCCCCCAGAGGTACAGAGACGTCTAGGCCACATGCTGAGGCATAATTATGGTGGTGCTTGGATTAACTACTCTGATGCTCCGGACGAGAGAAAGACCTTCTGGTTTGCGTGCTTCAAGGTTAAAATATATTTGCTTTTAACATGAATCATATAATTATTGCGTATTATCTATAACTGATAAATATTTGGTTTACGCTCTTCTAGGATATGTTTTTCTATCCACCGTACCGGGCCGAGCTTATCGAGGGGATGTTTTCTGCCGTCGCTGGCAAGCTGATCCACGATGCTATCAATGATCAGAAGGATCGTGATCGTGCCGAAAAGACGACCCAAGGTTGAATCACCCCTGATTAGTGGAATGCGATAAAGGCTCGATTCGACGAGCCAAAGTACAAGGAGAAGTCGAAGAAGGCCAAAGCGGCTAGGCAACATGCCTCGAAGTGGTGCGGTGGGTCGATTCCGATGACGGAACATTTTCGTCGTCTGGTATGTCTTCCTCTTTTAGAAATATTATTTTAATGCAAAATCGATAAATTATTACTAAGATAATATATTTAATTACAGGTAAGGAAGGTCGTTAACGCCGACATGGTGACCGTCTTCCTGGCCACCCATCGTCGCGGTGGTGACCTTATTGACGAGAGGGCCGAGCAGACTTATGTAAGTATTATAATACGTTATCTTAATTTAACACTTCATGTCAATTTTAATATAACTTAGTAAATATGATGCAAATAAATATTCATGCAGTTAGTAATAATAAGTACATTAATTAGAAATTAGAAATTATAGAGTACTATCCATACTTTCTAGGCCGAGTATCAGAGGCTGCGGGAACGGGCGGCTGCTAGTGCACCTGATGCAGGAGAGGACGGTACTTCCTCGCAGCCCACTTAAGCTCCGTCGACGGACGAGCTGTGGATGACCGCCGCTGGTGGACTCCGTAGGGGTACATAATATGGTACGGGATCCTATGGCACCCTAGTTGCGACCCAGTCCTCTAGGACATCTCCTGCTAATGTGCATGGTCCACAGCCTTCCTAGGAGTCTGCCTGAGTCTACCAGATGATGGAGTTTCTCTGTGACGACCTGCAACGACGGATCGAGGAGCAGTCTCAGCACCCTACGAACGATCCTGCGCTGCTAGCACGATTTGATGCGCTCGACCGCGGCATTATGGACCTCATAGAGACGACTGAGAGGACAGAGCGCACCGTTGGAGGCTTAGAGTGCACGGTGACGGAGCTGTAGACAGGACAGGTGACCATGGTCGAGAGGATGAGATTGGCGCAGGATTCGATGGTCCAGAGCAGTGATAGAATGTTATCTATCATGGATTCATACCACCAGCGACTTACAGCGTTGGAGCATACTGCTCCTCCGGGTGCGCCTTCATCATCGTCGCCTCTGCCGTCTCCACCGCCTTCTTCTTCGACACCGACTCCACCGACGTCACTGTCTGCTCCATCGGTATCGATTTCACTTGAGGAGTATGGGTTATTCTTATCTCTTCGTCGCGGCGGTGCCCCTCCTGCACCAGATTCCTAGTTGTCCTAGTTAGGACTGTTTGTTTGTGTTTGTTTCATTCCTTGTTTGTGACTTGGATATTTGTTGGTTGTGTAGATTTGGATGTTTGGATCATATTCTATTTGTTGGTTGTGTGTGGACTTTGGTTATTTGGTTGTAGACTTTGTTATTTGGGTGTAGACTTTGTTATTTGGTGTAGACTTGGTTATTTGGTTGTAGACTTTGTTATTTGGTGTAGACCTGGTTATTTGGATATTTGATGTTGTGTGATTGTTGTAGACTTGGTTATAGGGACTGAAACCTGTGTACAGTGAGAAATGGACATTCTGAGAACTGGACATTTTGTGATTGTTTGGATCCTATTCTACAGTGATAAATGGTTATCTTTTTAAACTGCAGGGAGTAATATACATTCTATATTTTATTTTTTTTGCAAATTTAGCGACATTTACCGACGTTTACCGACGTCCACCGACATACGTTTGCGTCAATTAAAGTCGGTAAATCTGCAATATTTTCTAGGATACCGACGTTTACCGACGTTATTATACGTCGGTAAACGTCTGTAAACGTCGGTACTAGTCGGTAATAATTCCAGGAATTACCGACATTTACTGACATTTTAAATGACGATAAACGTCGGTAAATTCCCAGAATTTTACCGACGTGTAGCGACTTTGAACACGTCGTTAAACCACCGACGACACGACGGTAGATGTCGGTAATATACCGATGTATATATACGTCGGTACACGTCGGTACTAGCGACGTTTGGCGACGTTTTGAAGATCAGCGACTTACATTTCCGCGACAAGCTGTAGGCCTTTAAAAATGACAGTCACGCTGAGTTGATCAGGACAGAGTCAAAAGTCACGCTCAGTTGATCAGGACAATATTTACAAATCACGCTGAGAAGACAACTCATCATTTGTCAGAGAGTAATTATGACTGACAGCACAACAGTCGAAGAATGTCTCTTCATATGCCACGTATGCACAGAATTCGAGAGATCACAGCCGTCTATTGCGTGATTTTCGAAATCTTCTTCAGCAAGACTCAACCTTCGTCAAGTTGGCGTACCAAAAGAGCTTCTTGTCATTTAATGCGACTGACAAAAGCAATCACTGTCAGAGATTTTGTGTCAGTCGAGAAACGCCAAATCAAGACAGCTGGCAGTCCTATCTCAAGTCTGCGTGTATTGTGAGATCTTCATCTCAAGTTTGCGTGGATTCTGAAGTTTTCTTCCTCAAGTCTGCGTGGATTCTGAAGTTTTCTTCACCAAATCTGCGTGGATTCTGAAGCTTCCTGCCCCAAGTTTGCGTAGATTTTGAAACTTTCTACCCCGAGTCTGCGTGGATTTCGTCTTCAACAAGTCTGAGTGGATTTCATCAAATTGGAGTACGTGGCAGCCATGCCACTGATCTCTCGCCTGCGTGTCCTATAACTTGCACACGACTCATGCATGATCGCCATGTGTCCAACAGTTACAGGCCACGTCCAGTAACTGCTCACAACCTTGCGTATGTTAAATCCTGCGTGATTTTCAACTAAGCAAAGGCTGTGAAGACAGTTATCTTTTCAGTTATTATTTTTGACTCTATAAATAGAGTTCTTTTTCTCATTCAGTGTACAGATACATAGTTATCTCCTGTCAAAATTTTGAGATCTTTTCTACTTCGCATAGTCCAAGGGATAAAGTGATCGTCTTCTAGATCAGATTCCTACAGTTGTAATTTTCCCAGATACAAAATAAATAAAGGAATTTATTTATAGAAAACAAATTGGCGACTCTGCTGGGGAAAACCATATCCTCTTCTGAGATGGCAACAACTCAATGCGACACTTCATCAATCGGCTCGACGAAGAAGGTGATGACGATCCAATTCGATCAACTCGCCTATGAAAAAATGCAGCGGGCTAAGAGTGGCAAGTCTACTTCAGCCTCCATCATCACTGCCAAGTTGAAGGGACACTCTGTCTATGTCCCTAAGAATCAGTTGGCAGCCAATGGTGAAGTCTCTGCCACAGTGTCTACTCCTAACACTGGCAAGAACTCTACTGCAAGCACGCACACTCTTGTGCGCTCGAAGATGACAGCAATCAAAAATCACGCTGACAGTACTGGCTCCTTAGCCAAATCTGTTCCAGCGTGTATTTCCAAAATCAAAAATCACGCTGACAGTACTGGCTCCTTAGCCAAAACTATTCTAGTGTGTATCTCCAAAATTAAAAGTCACGCTGACAATACTGGCTCCTTAGCCAAATCTGTTCCAGCGTACAATTTCAACCCCAAAAGTCACGCTGACAGTACTGGTTCCTTAGCCAAATCTGTTCCAGTGTGTACTTCTAAAGTCAAAAGTCACGCTAACAGCACTGGTTCTTTAACCAAGCCTGTTTCAGCGTGTATTTCATCTAAGAAGAATAGCTCTTTAGCTATCTCTTCTTCTTTGCCAAGTTCTACTAGAACTGGGGGTGGTCTTCCACACAAGGTCCCTTCGAAAAGGAATAACTCTTTAGTTTTTTCTTCTATTCCTGTAGTTTTTACTTCAGGAACAGCTTTGACTGACAATTTTGTTAGTCAAAAAAAAGGAGATGGTCTTTTGACTACTCTTCCTTCTGGACATTCTATGTCTCAAAACTTGAATGAGTCTAAGAAGAAACATTCCTTAATGTCTTCTTCTATGACTTCTTCGAATTGGGCACAGAATCTGTCCATAAAAGAGGGTCTGTTACCAACTCCTAATCAAGGGGGTGGTTCAACTTTTCCTTCTCTGTAAATATCCAGATCAATGGAAGGAAAACTCCATGTTTCTAAAACTAATGTGTTACCTCCAACCGATTTAAGAACAAAACTAAACACTTCTGGTGTTAAGAAACCATACCAGTTGAAAACAAGGATAAGAGATCCAGATGTAGAGTATGCAAGAAACTATGTGGCTTATATTAATCATTCTCTATCTAATCAAGAGCCATCAAGACCCAAGAACAGGAAATATACTCCTCAATCTTCACAAACAGATTTACGAGAATATCTTCAACAGAAGAGAAGAAGTGATTCTGTGTCAAAGGACCATGCTGAATGTGACTTCTATCCAAGAGTCATAATTCAATGCAGATGTCAATCAATGGCTCATGACCATGTTGATCATGAATGTGACTTCCAGCCAAGAGTCACAATGCAATACAGATGTCAAACTAAATGACAATCTGTCTTCAATCGAATTCAGTGTGAACCTATGCCTGATGAAGATGAGCCTTTGTTTGCTTCTGTCAACATGACCTCTCGGGATGCTGGGGTAGAGTTGATAGTCCAGATGGAGTATATAGAAATACCAGAGCAAGAGTCCTGGCTTCTAGTCAAAGAAATTTGATCTCTGAAGATGATTCTGAATTCCTTAGAGAATCTAACTTTCCACCTCTTCCTACTGGGGGTAGTTCTCCTATAATTGACTTTGATGCACGAAGCAATGATTCAGAACAAACAACATCCACCAGTTCATCAATAATCCCTCGTACAGTCATGACTTATATGGTTGATGGGAATACTGATGAACCTTCTTCTTCCATGACTCCTCAAGATCAAAGAATTGCTTCTTTGGAACAGCAAAAGCAAATGAAGTCTATGGCTGATACTATGAAATCAATGTATGAACTCATGACAGCTCAGTTGCAAAATCGACAGACTGTACCAGATGCCATACCAACTGACACTGATATGAGTCCAGTACAAGTTCCTCCAGCAGTACAATCCAATACTCCTGGACCAGCTCAACCAAACCCTAGTCTCTCTGGAGCTGGGGGTAGTGCTTATAATGATGTTCCTCCTCCCAACTATTCTCTACAAGTTACAACTCTACAATCTTTCAGAGTTGTTAATGAAGAATTGAGGAATCTCAAAACTCAATTCGAGGCATTCAAACAGAAGGATGGTTTACAAAGGCTAGCCATCAAGCAACCTTATCCGATAGAATGGAAGCAAGTATCGTATCCTCCTAAATACAAGCCTCCTACTATCTCATTCTATGATGGAACCACTTCTCCAAGTCAGTTTATTAATCACTTTGAAGTAATGACTGACCAGCTGCAACCAAGCGACGCCCTCCTTACTCGGGTGTTTATTGGATGTCTCAAGGGAACAGCTTATGAATGGTATAGAAGTCTCCCAGATGGGAGCATTACCTTATTTGCCAGTTTCAAACAGATGTTTCTTGAACGGTTCTATGAAGGGCTTAATGACATGACTATGTCTGCTCTTATTAGAATCAAGCAGAAAAATAATGAAACTACAGAAGAGTACATTGAACGGTTTCGAAGAGAAGCTCTGAAGATGCCTCTTGGAACTCCTGATGCTGTCACCATCGACACATGCAAATCAAATTTGTTGCCAATCATCAGCATGTGGACAGGATCCACCCAATTCTAAGACTGGCCTTCTTTCATAGTTAGTGCCAAGGCTGCAGAAATTAGTGCTAAAACCTTCAAAGGTTTAGGAGTGCAGATGACTCCCAAAGAAATAGGTCAAGGCACTAACAATAAAAACAATGCTCGCAAAGGAAAAGAAACTCTTGAAGTTAATCTTCAGAGCAAAGATGCATCAACTGTTCAAACTTCTACTTCTACAACTCAACAACCAAGAACACCTCGCCCCAAGGAAGAATACTCTTTCGATGATGACGATGTCCTTGGTATCTTTGAATGTCTGCTGAAAGGTAATAAGATACAATTACCTGAGATCAAGAAACCTGATGAAGCTGGTAAGACAGATCATCCCAAATACTGCCCATATCACAGAATGCTGGGTCACACAATTCGTACATGTTATGTACTAAAAGGAAAGATCCAAGAGATGATTAAGTCTGGAGCTATCTCTCTTACTCCGAAAGAGAAGACTGTCACCTCCAATGTCGTCTCTATACAATTCGGAGATTTCCCTCCTCAACTCCTTGAAAGTGGGATTGTTCCTATTCCCAAGGCAACTCTTGAAATAGTGAATATTCCTCCTCCGCAATCTGAAGGATTAGTGCTAATCACTTTGGAAACAGGAGAAATCATGTGGATTCATCCTGATCTAGTGACAGATTTTGAATCTCCTCAAAGGACTACTTCTCGAAAGTCCAAAAAGGCTGGAAAGATTAAGTCATGTCATATGACGTCTCTTGGGTCTACCTCTGACACAGAGCCAAAAGACAAGGAAGAAGCACTTGCTGGTGCTACTCGAACGGGAAAACCTTATCTAAAGGATTATTCCAAGAATCCTGAGGATACTCTTGATATCCCTCCAGCTGATAAAGATGCTCCTAATGTTCCTCCTGAAGAAGAATCATCCACTGTACCTGTTCCTTCAACTACCCCAGTCGAACCTATTTCTTCCAAGCCAACAGCTCTGGAGAAAGGCAAACAACAGGCTCGGTTTGATAAACCAATCAAGAAGTCCTCTCCTCTTGGACTTCAGAAGCCTTACAACTTCGACATTCTAGCTCAACTTGCTAATACTCCAGCTAGAATGTCCCTCTTTGAACTTCTACGTCTTTCCAAAGAGACTCGGGAGACGTTAAGTGAAGCACTTCTACAGGCTGACTCTTGTCTTGCACAATTGAAGAAGCCAGATGCAGAACCTGCCACTTGCTTACATTGCAACAGTGTATTAGAGATTATCCCAAATATCACCTTTACACAAGACGACATACTACTGGAGGATAATCGACATGATCAGCCTCTCTATTACACCGGTTATATCGATACGATGAAGATAGATCGTATCCTTATTGATCCAGGGTCTGCTATAAGCATAATGCCAAAGAGCCTATTGGATGAACTAAAAATCCCTCTTCACAAACTCTCCAAGACGGTTACTACTATCCTGGGATTCAATCAAAGTCGAAGCGAGCCTTTGGGAAAGATTCATCTGAAGCTTCAAATAGGTGATTTCAGATCCAAAGTCACTTTCTGTGATCGAGATCGTGGGATCCTATAATCTTCTTCTGGGGAGGCCCTTTCTTCATGAAAATAATGTGGTGCCTTCTACTCTTCATCAGTGTTTTAAATATATTGATAGCAATGGAAGAGTACAAAAAGAAGTTGCTGACATAAATCTCTTCTATGGGGTTGAAGCTTATTTCAATGATTCTCGAATGTACAAAGAAGAGTATACAAGGGTCATACAAGCTATAGAGAAAGAGGATTCAAAAAGTGAGACTTTAATAATCCCTGTTAAAGGTCGAACTACTCAGCAACAATCTCCCAAATTCTCTGGAGAAGGTTCTTTTATCATTCCAGTGAGTGGACGGATCTCTCCGTTACCTCAGTCGTCTGCTCAAGACACAATGATTATTCCTGTCAATGGGCGTACTACAGTTCCTGCATCTCCACATGTGAAACAGGATACTCTGCTAATTCCAGTTGGAGGGCGGATTATTCTTCCATCTCAAGCTTCAAGGGAGCTCACCTCTTCTGAGCCATTTGTTATCGATCATAATCGAAACAACGCTTCTTCTCGTTCATCTTCTCCCCCTTTAGTCATTGATTTGGCTAAGATCTCTAAGGCTCAGCCTTCTCCCAACGTAAATATTGTTGCTTTTACATTTAATGAAAAGTCTCCATCTTTGCAGTACGTTGATGTGTTCAATTATGTTCATAGTTATTTACATTTGTTAGATGACTTGAACACAATAACCATAGGGGTTGTACAGACTGTTCATACAGATGTATCCCTAGAACCTGTACAATCTTCATACTTTCTAGTTCCCAGCAGAAAGCCAGGAGACATTCCAATATTCTTCTATAAAGGGCCCCAAAGTCCTTCTGACTTAGAAGATGATGACAAAAATGATGATACTGGAAGATTACAACTACGTCGTTATAGTCAGCAATCTAAAGACATTATCAAAAATATGGGCTATGACTTCAGAACTGGCCTCAATAGTGGAAAATGAAGAAAAATGCCTGTTCGTATTCCTCCTCTGAAATATGGAAGGACGAAATGCGGATTGGGCTATATAGCTCCTACTCCTTTTATCAATACTATCCATGAAGATCCCGAGTCTGACGAAGATAAGAGATCTCATTCTTCTAGTACCACTTCTTGGGATTCCGATACGAGTATCGGCGATTTCTACTGCAATATTCTGTCTTCCAACCTGGTTTCCGTTGACCATTCTGAAGAAAGTGATGAAGACGAAGAAGAGTTTGAAATCTCACCTGAATCAGAACAATGGGCCCAAAGATTAGATAATCAATGGGAGTTCCGTTTCGAGCAAAAAGAACCTCCGACTGAAGACAAATTTGTTCAAATAGATGTTGGTGAAGAGGGATCTCCCAAACCAATATTCATCAGTGAAAGTCTTTCAGAAACTGATAAGCAAGACATGATCAAACTCATTCGTGACTACATCGATGTCTTCGCTTGGAGTTATGAAGATATGCCAGGACTTGATCCACAAATTACAACTCACAAGCTGAATATCTTGCCGAATGCTAAACCGGTCAAATAACAACAGCGACGATTTCGTCCAGACATTATGGATGCAATTGAAACTGAAGTCAATAAACTCATGACCTCTGGGTTTATTAGAGAGGAACAACATCCCGATTGGGTGGCTAACATAGTTCATGTCCTTAAAAAGACTGGCAAGATCAGAGTATGCATAGACTTCCGCGATCTCAATGCGGCATGCCCTAAAGACGAATTCCCTCTACCAATCACTGATGTCATGATTGATAATACCTGTGGATTTGAACGAATGTCATTCATGGATGGGTATTCTGGGTACAATCAGATTAAAATGTTTCCAGACGACGAGAAGCACACTTCTTTCAGAACGTCGATCGGTACATACTGTTATACAGTTATGCCATTCGGTCTCAAGAATGCAGGAGCAACTTATCAACGAGCTATGAGCACTATATTCCGTGAACATTTGCGGAAAACAGTCGAAAGCTTTGTTGATGATATTGCAGTCAAAAGTCGACAAAAGGAGGATCATATCCAAGATTTGAAGACTATATTTAATCTAATGCGTAAGCATCAATTAAAGATGAACCCTACTAAGTCCTTCTTAGGCGTCTCTAGTGGTAAATTTCTCGGCTTCATCATTACCTCTAAAGGTATACACGTGGATCCCGAGAAGATCAAAGCCGTCCAAGAGATGCATCCTCCACGCACCTTAAAAGAGCTACGAGGATTTCAAGGAAGGATCGCTTATATCAGAAGATTCATCTCTAATTTATCAGGACGCTGCAGACCATTTAACAAACTTATGAAGAAAGGTGTTTCTTTTGTCTGGAATGATGAATGTCAGAAAGCATTCGATGATATAAAATAATATCTGATGAGCCATCCAGTATTGGTACCTCCCGTTTCAGGAATTCCATTTCTCCTATATACTCGAGCAATGAGTCATTCATTGGGTGCATTACTCGCTCAAAAGAATCAAAATGGTCATGAACAAGCCATCTACTATCTCAGTCGTACTATGACCGGAGCTGAACCTCGATATTCACCGGTCGAAAAAGAATGTCTAGCCTTGATGTTCGCTGTTCAAAAGACACGACATTATATCATTGGCCAGACTATTCATGTCATCTCTAGGATCAATCCTATACGGATCATGATGAAGAAACCCAGTGTTTTGAATTCTCGATTAGCTAACTGGGGAATCCTACTTGCTCAGTATGACATGCATTATGTTCCTCAGAAGTCAGTCAAAGGACAAGCTTTAGCTGATTTTCTAGCTGCTCATTCAATTCCAGAAGATTCAAAACTCTATGACGAAATTCCAGATGAAGTCCTAGATTCAAACCAAATTGCTGAAGAAGATCCTACTTGGTGTCTATTCTTTGATGGAGCTTCAAGGATAGGTCCTAATGGTGATATTGTCGCTGGAGTTGGAATCGTTCTTGTATTGCCAGAAGGTCTTGCTATCCAAAGAGCTTATTCTCTCGATCAGCCGTGTTCAAACAACATAGCTGAATACAATGCATTACTCATTGGTCTTCAACTCGCTAGACATTTAAATATTCAACATTTGGAGGCGTACGGAGACTCTAAACTCATTTTTAATCAGATAAGGGGTACTTACGAAGTACGCCATCAAGATCTGGTTCCTTATCATAAATCAGCTATATCTATGGCTTCTTCGTTTGAAGAATTCTTCATTGAACATGTTAGGCGAGCATGTAACACAGAAGCTGATGCTCTAGCTAATCTTGCAGCGGTGTTGCCTATCCCGATTAGATGACAACAAATGATTATTGTTCGCAATCGAGAATTATTTCATCTTAAAAATAACCTGACCCTAGGACTTCCAGTTGACATTGAAGAATCAACATCTCATGACGTCAACACAACAAGAGGATTTGGATTTAGTCGTAAATCTTTATCATCTTTATCTGATTCCAGCATGGAATTCATCTTCAGTAACTCAGCCGAGAATCAAAATACGGATACGGATTGGAGACTTCCTTTCTTAGAATTCGTATTGTATGATATTCTTCCGGATGATCCGAGTGAGGCAGCATCTATCAGACGACGATCACTCCGATTCTATTATAATCATACAACAAAGACCTTATATCGTCGAGCTTATGATGGTTTACTTCTTCGATGTGTTGCCGGTGACGAGGCTCAACAAATTATTCGCGAAGCTCATGATGGAATTTATGGAGCACATCAGCCTGGACCAAAACTTCAAGACCGTATTCGACGTATGGGTTATTATTGGCCCACTATGGTATCAGACGCCATCGAATATGCAAAGAAGTGTAAAGCTTGTCAAATCCATACGGATTTTATTCATCAACCTTCGGAATTTTTACATCCGACGGCAGCATCATGGCCCTTCGAAGCTTGGGGCATGGACATTATCGGCCCGATCAATCCGCCGTCATCCAAGAGTCATCGGTTTATTCTCGCAATAACCGATTACTTCTCCAAATGGGCCGAAGCCATTCCTTTATCTGAAGTTAAGGCATCCAATGTCATCAGCTTTATTAAGCACCACGTCATCTACAGATTTGGTGTTCCTCGACGCATTATTCATGATAACGGACCACAGTTCGTTAGTCAGAAGTTTACTCGATTCTGTGACGATCATCGGATCAACAATGTGGCTTCTACCGCATATAATCCGGCAGCTAACGGATTAGCAGAAGCTTTCAACAAGACCATCATCAAACTCCTAAAGAAGTTTGTCTCTACTAACAAACATAATTGGAGTGAGAAGCTCGGTGAATGTTTGTGGGCTTATCGCACTATAGTTCGTAATGCTACTAAATGTACACCCTTCTCTGGTGTATGGTTGCGGAGCTGTTCTTCCATTAGAGATTCAAATTCCTTCTTTAAGGATAGCAATCGCTAATGAACTCACTGCAGAAAATAATGATCGTCTTCGACTTCAAGAATTAGAAGCTCTGGATGAAAAGCGATTATCTGCTCAACAGAATATTAAATTCTATCAAGCTAGAATCTCAAGAGCTTTTAATAAGAAAGTCAAAGAAAGTCAGAGTTCGGTCGTATCAAAAAGGAGAACTTGTTCTAACAGTCAGACGTCCTATGACTATGACTCATATGAGCAAGGGCAAATTTGACGCAAAATGGGAAGGACCCTATATTGTGAGCAAAGTTTTCTCAAATGGAGCTTATCAACTCTCAAAATTGGATGGTCGAAAAGTTTTGATGCCTATTAATGGCAAATTCCTTAAGAAGTACTATGTATAAATGTAAATGCTTGTAATCATCAGACAGTTTCATGTTTAGAAATAAAATTTTTATTTTATTTTGATCATGAATGATGATACATGATATTAAGGAAGATCACTATCATCCTTTTCTACATTTGGACGTGGGCCACTGCCGTCCTTCTCGAAGACGCGATCAGAACCGAGGATCTCCTTGCTGGAACCCACGAGAAACTTGCAAGCGGCCATTCTCATGGCTTCTTCTTCTTCAGTCTTTCCTGGTTCGAACAGGAAGTCCAGAATATCCCTTGGTGGCTTGGGTGTAGACGAACCTTCGCCTGCTTCCGTCTTCTTCGTTTTGACTGGATCAGCAGGGCGTTCTTCAGTGCCTTTCTGAACCTTTATGGCAATCTCAGTCTTCTTAGAAGCTTCTCCAGACGACATTTTTATGTTGAGGAGTAGAAGTGTTCGTTCTTGTCAAATTTCTGCTATATTTATAGGCAGAGTTCCTCAAATAGTAAAGTGTCACATTCATCCGACGATTCACATATTCATTAATGCTTGACGGTTCATCCGTTCATTTCTCACATTCATCCGACGATTCACACATTCATTAATACTTGACGGTTCATCCGTTCATTTATTACGTTCGTCCGTTCATAATCTTCTGTCAATTTATTTGGGGATTCGTTATTTATCATGTTTTCATAACCTCTAAATCAATTCCGAATCTATCTACTCATTTGTCATTTTTGACCTCTGCATAGAAATCAATCTATTTTCTTTTGAGTTCATACATATTATCACGTCCATAATACCTCTGATAATATCATATACTCTAAAACAGAAAAGAAGATTTTATTATCTATCATGTCCACAATTCATCCACAAATACAAATTATCGAGCATAGAAGAATTATCATTTCCATTCTCATTTCACCATAAAAAGTCTATTACATTTTCTTAGACTTTCTTACAAATCATAATAGAAATCTATTACAATCTTGGATTTTCATTCTACACCACAACAACAACCTAATAGAGATCTATCTTCTTCTTTGGATCTTCTCCGTCGGACCTTCTCCGTCAGGTTCGTTGTTGGTGGCAATTCCTGACTGTCTGGGTCTCAGTCACGACCAGATCAGCAGGAATCAAACTCTGATCTCCTCTCTCAGACGAGAGGAGAACCACAGAGTATGGCAGCCTGAAGTCGTGGTGCTGCCAATACAATTGGTGGATTGAGGGTAACCTCTCAAGGAAGATAGGAATGTATTCCATATTGGGATACAATTCCTAGTTCTGCCTTGAAAGGAACTCTACTACCCGATTTCTCGGGGTAGAGTTGACTCCACCATCCAACTCTCGTGTATAAAGGCTCTTCCTACCATCTGAGGAAGACCCTTCTATCCCACGAAGAGTTCTGAGTTGTCTAATGTACGCGTCAAAAGCGTATGAGCTCCCTGATGTAGGTGTCAGCAGAATATTCTCCACAGCATCCACATCACCAATGCCAGTTCTAAAGAAAGTTTTCAGCCGAATTCCTGCAGAAAGCATTAAGGAAGAGGAGATTAATCAACAGAAAAGTCATTTGGCACGCACTGGCTAGTCAAGCGTGCATTGTTCAGTCAGAAACAAAAAGCCCATTTTCAACAGCAACAAAATAGTACACGTACTATACTGGACTTACCTTCAAGATTGGTGCTAAGAATTGGCAAACTCATGTTTGATACAGTGTGCAGAAATCGAACATTAGAAAGTATTGCTTTCCTGTTTGAGAATAAAATCTCTCAAAATTTCATTCTCAGAGAAAAAGAAGAAGAATGGGAGATGAGTATCTTTGAAACTCAGCTATCTATTTAAAGGACAAAGTACAAGCTTATTCTTGGAAAAGATCCGCGTAAATAGCGCTCGTAAACCATGGAATGAGTGTTACGTGTACTTTGGAAGACAGCACAACATTGGAAACAGTCAAAGAGTGCTAATTAACATTCTTCATTAATGCACGCTGTTCAAACACAAAAGTTGTACTACATTCTTTAAGACAGGCACTGATGGCCTTACAAAAGACAAAAGAAGAAGTGCAACATTTTCAAAAGAAGACAAAAGCATAAAAGACACGCTCTATTTAGCAGAGCGACTGAGCTTAATGCCCAGTTCTTCTACGCTCTTAACCCCCATGCGGTGTAACAGAGCCTTCAACATTTTACGCTGCTCTGCAAGGCTGCGTCCGTCAGAAGAAGACGAGCCATCCAGACCAAAATAGCTCAGGAAATTCTTGGCTAAATGCATGGGATCGTCATTGAACTCGAAGACTAGGCGCTCCGGTTCCTTACCCTCAAAAGTGGGATCACCATGGGAACAAAAACCCAATTTGCGTGCTTCTTCTTCAGCTTCTTCCTTTGGTGTCATGTTGACGTAAGATAAAGATTAAAAATGAATCTTCTCCCTGTTTATATAACAGAGCTCGCCGGCGGTTCATATTCCACCATAAATTGGATACAATCAGTCTCGGAGAACGAAGAGTCATTATGACATTTAATAAGTTCATTTGGATGTTTTCAAAGAACTTCGAAGTCTTTTCGACTTCCGAAAAATTTGAAGTCATCTCAGCGTGACTGATTTCATTTTATCATCTTATTTTCAAAGTATTTCGAAAATTTTTGAAGTCTTTTCAATTTTTGAAAACTTTGAAGGGGGTCTTGTAGGCCTTTAAAAATGACAGTCACGCTGAGTTGATCAGGACAGAGTCAAAAGTCACGCTCAGTTGATCAGGACAATATTTATAAATTACGCTGAGGAGACAGCTCATCATTTGTCAGAGAGTAATTATGACTGACAGCACAACAGTCGAAGAATGTCTCTTCGTATGCCACGTATGCACAGAATTCGAGAGATCACAGCCGTCTATTGCGTGATTTTCGAAATCTTCTTCAGCAAGACTCAACCTTCGTCAAGTTGGCGTACCAAAAGAGCTTCTTGTCATTTAATGCGACTGACAAAAGCAATCACTGTCAGAGATTTTGTGTCAGTCGAGGCACGCCAAATCAAGACAGCTGGCAGTCCTATCTCAAGTTTGCGTGTATTGTGAGATCTTCATCTCAAGTTTGCGTAGATTCTGAAGTTTTCTTCCTCAAGTCTGCGTGGATTCTGAAGTTTTCTTCACCAAATCTGCGTGGATTCTGAAGCTTCCTGCCCCAAGTTTGCGTAGATTTTGAAGCTTTCTACCCCGAGTCTGCGTGGATTTCGTCTTCAACAAGTATGCGTGGATTTCATCAAATTGGAGTACGTGGCAGCCATGCCACTGATCTCTCGCCTGCGTGTCCTGTAACTTGCACACGACTCATGCATGATCGCCATGTATCCAACAGTTACAGGCCACGTCCAGTAACTGCTCACAACCTTGCGTATGTTAAATCCTGCGTGATTTTTAACTAAGCAAAGGCTGTGAAGACAGTTATCTTTTCAGTTATTATTTTTTACTCTATAAATAGAGTTCTTTTTCTCATTCAGTGTACAGATACATAGTTATCTACTGTCAAAATTTTGAGAGCTTTTCTTCTTCGCATAGTCCAAGGGATAAAGTGATCGTCTTCTAGATCAGATTCCCACAGTTGTAATTTTCCCGGATACACAATAAATAAAGGAATTTATTTATGGAAAATACAAGCCCAAAACGTTGGTAATTTCGTCGCTAAATATTTTTAGCGACAAAATTTGTCGTTTTAGCGACGTCTTTAGGCGTCGCTAAAACGACATATTCTGGTAGTGAGAGCTCTGCTGAGTTGAGCCCGCCAATTCAGGTTCACCCGAACCAAGGAAGGAGGAGAGAGCAGTCAGAAGCGAGTCGATCATATTGAATTTCGAAGAAAATCGGAATGGATCGAACGATCGATCTTACCGAGAGTTTAATCGATTTACAGAGGAGGATGACTAACTCACAACGGAGAATGTCAAAGAAGACAATCCGTTCGTCGCTATCGTTGGAGAAGAAAGGGTCGCTGGGAAGATTTTCGTGTGCGTCGGGATCACCTAGCCGCCGGCTCTGGAAGAGACCCCGCCATTGTGGAGAGGTCGACGCTTGATGAGAGGGTCCGCCTAGTCACCGGAGACCTGTAAGCAGGCCACCTCCACCACCGTCGGGATGAAAGCACCCACCCTAGCTCCGGTCATTGTTGCCACCACGAGAAATTAGGGTTAGATTTACGTTGGAAAAATTGGGGAAACCATGGAGAGAACTCGAGCTCTTCAAGAGTTCGATAATTAAAGAGAATGAGAAGCTTCTCTCTCTCCTGGCCGAAAATAGAATGGCCAATTCGCAAAAAGCCCCCTACCAAATTATTATTTTACAAATCAACCCTTCCCATTTTCATTGTTTGCACAAACTACCAAAATTCTGTTAGAGAGGTGGTTACAAGTTGTTAGGGAGTGGGGACCACTCCAAAATAAATTTGAAAATTAGTTATTTGCTAAAAACATTGAAATCTACCTCCAAAGCAATCAGTAAATATTTAAAAATATTTAATCCAAATTATTATTATTTAAAATGGTTTAAATCAAACTCATTATTATTCATTAAACTAAAATATTTCTCAAAAATAGAAAGGTGGAGTTACAAATCTCTCCCCCTTAAAATAATTTGGCCTCGAAATTCAAAGGGTACAGTAGGCACAGTTATCATAAAATTGAGATTGATCAATTATGTTGGTTATGCCATAAGGTTAAATTTAGTCATGACAAAATATTATCTGACACGATCAACTAAACACGATCCAAATCAAAATTGAGGCATGGTAGAAAAAATGGTCATGATCAATACTATTCAGTCATGGTTTCAAATTATCAGACATGAATGATAGGAACAAAAGTATAATCATCATAGAATGTAGGCACGATCAGAATTTCTGGATATGATCAGAGGTAGGGTTTGGAAGGATTTAGCATGGCAAAATAAACAGTGAAGTGGCAGGATCAATAACGACCAAATTGGTCAGAC
Organism: Iris pallida; assembly: GCA_029216955.1. Lineage (NCBI taxonomy): Eukaryota > Viridiplantae > Streptophyta > Magnoliopsida > Asparagales > Iridaceae > Iris > Iris pallida. The sequence goes on along the minus strand of JANAVB010042419.1, from coordinate 14,279,417 downwards.
ACTAATCGAGACAAGATTTTAATTAATACCATGCAAGATAATTTCATACCGAAAATTGAAACGATACAATCTACAATAATCAAAAATTAAACAAGCACATGATGGAATGAAGTTTCAATTATGACTTAGAGGCGTAAAATCATGAAGGGTACGATCTTCGAAGCACGATTTGAATCGAAAGTTATTCACAAATAGACTAGAGCAAGATGGAAAAATCACGGTTGGATAGACATGACTAAGATTGAACTTTAGATAACACACGGTCGAAATATATGCACAATTTTTAAAATCTAGTTGAACAGAATCAAGATTTAACAATGTGTAAAATCAACGATCCATTAATAAAATGCATAGAAAAAATTACAAGAGTTGAGGGAAAATATGGAACTAATCAGGAGATATTAATATCAAGTCAAGGTGAGTACATGGATTTGTCATTCAAAGAAAATCAATAATCGTATGAAAGAGGAATATAGTCTCCATGGTACCCGAGAACATATAGGTATTTGAAATCACTTTGCTTAAAATCCTACCCTGCTAGTTTATATCTAACTGTAGTGGACTTTCGGCATCGTGTGTCTAATAATAATATGTCACAGAATATTCTGTCATTCTTATCCATTTTTAAGCAATTATTAACGAAGCAACTCAAGAGATCAAAATATGAAGATTTTGGACAAAGTCTCAATAATACCCGAAAACCGTATGAAGGTCTGTAATTACTTCAACTTAGAGTTCATACCTTGCTAATGCGTAGCTGACTGCAGCGAACCCTTAGTTTCCGTAGTCCAGATAATGACTGCAGCGTGCAACTGCCACGCCCCAGTAGATCATCGAATAGTCTCTCAACCTTATTCCTAGGAATTTAAAAAGAAGTTTTTGGGAATCCAAAATGAGTTTTAACAGTCTGAGCCATAAAAATGGTGAAGTTATCCGACTATTAGAATACAAGGGTTCATTAGGTACTATGAAGCAACAAGGAGTCCAATCAAAAAGTAGTGAGTTCAAAAGGCAAACAGGAAGATTTAAAATTTTGAACAGGGAATCAGGAATCAAAGTTTCAAATAATAACAAGAATTTAAACTAATATCTGGAATGGTAACAAATTTCCTTATATAGAACGTTATCCCAAAGGAATAACAGAGTCTCGAAGGATGAACAGAAGCAAGGTATCAGACAAAAGGCAAGGTTACAAAATAAGAAATCAAATCTTGCATTGGAAACGAAGTTCAATAAAACTCAAGTAACAACAAAATCTTGAACAGATCTCGAATGGAAAACGAAATCTCCAATAGAATGCAAAGTCTCAATAGAACTAAAATATCACAAATCGCAGATAGAAGGTAATTCTCGAATAGAAAAACCTCGAACAAGAAGCAAGGCTTATGACCAGTGAGTAGAGACAGAGTACCAAGTAGAGAATAAGAAACAATGCATCGAATGGGTGAATATGAAACAAACGAAATCTCAATTAGGAAACGGGGTTAAACAAGGTCGTGAACAAAATAAATTACTGAATAGGAATGAGTCACGAATAATCTCATAGGGAACGAGTCAAAATCTCAAAATAGAAAATGAAGTCTTAAAATGAGTCTCGAAAAGAAACGAGATTCAAACACGGTTTTGGAATGGGAACAAGTTCTCAACGAGTCATGAATAGAAAATAAATATTCAACAAAGTCTTGAATAGGATTGGAATCTCGAATAGAGAACAAAATCTCGAACGAAATCAAAGTCCCGAAATAGGAAACAATATCTCGAAATAAGTTTCGAATATCTACCAAGGTTTCAAAATAGAAAATAAGAAGTTTCACGAAATGATCTAGGTGCTAAAAGATATTTAAGGGAAGACTGGATTATCAATCACGATACATGGTTTTCTCCAACCATGCAAAAGAAATCTTCTGTCTTCAGTCTATCTTCAGTTCCTCGGGACTGGAATCTTTTTAATCTTCTTCAACTGTCCTGACGTAGACTGGTCCATGCGGTAGTGCCCCATGTGATTGTTGAATCTGGAGAGGTGGGTCCTTTTACTTTAGTCCTGATGCTCCTCGTGCTTGTCCTTGGGCAGTATGATCAACGGTCTCCGACATTCCTTGACTTGATGGAAGGCGATCCGTAGTATAAGCATAGCCTCCATCTCTTACGGCATTCATCGTAGTAGTGTCCTGGGCGACGACAGAAAATACAAATGATCGTCGGCTGAATCTGAATCTAGATCTCTCGCTGGAACTAAAGTGCACGGCTCTGGCAGGATTATACGACTGCTGGCGTGCTGGCTGCTGAGATCATGCTGCTCTTCTGCCATTGTGATCTGCAACTTACTGGCATTCCTTCATTCGGTGGTCAGAAGATCCGCAGTATAAACAGAGTCTGAGCCGCTTGCGGCGCTTGTCAACATAATGTCCCGTCTTCTTGCATAGCACACAACGAATGTGGCCTAAATCTGCCTCCGATGATGCAGCTGTTGATGTGACTGAATAATAACTGTCTGAGTGTTACGACGCTTTGTGGATCCATAGCAGCTACTATCTCCGTCACAAGTCTTCATGTCTCTCCTAGGCTTTAGTTTCTGGTTTTGTTCTATTGTCTGTGCTACATTTTGGATCTGGCTGATAGCTCCAATCTTCAGAGGAGTCGGGTCCTCTGGGACTTGGATGATCTTCAGTTGCGACTCCATGTTCTTGATCTGCTTCTCAGTACAAGATATGCGCTCGGTGTTGAAGAAATCCAAGTTTCCGAGAGTCTAAAAATCAGAAGTCTTTCATGGCTCGAAGAGTGTATCCACAAATTTGGCTTAGAAAAATGATGGCCTGCTCCCTCGGGGTGTCAAGAAACTCTTGGAACGTCTCCGTCAACTGCGTACTACCCATAGGGATAGTAGGGTTATAGAAGGTAGTGGAAGCTCGAAACCCTCAAGTGTAGGTAGATCGATTATTTCGGTGTCGCGTGCCTTTGGACTATCTGAAAAAGAGAAAACTGTTAAAATAACCTAGACCTAAAAACAACAAGTGTTTATAGAAAATTAATATACCCGATGTACCCGATTTCCTATGATATGATCAAGTTTCCCTAGTTTAATCAAGTCCCCCAGTAGTACTCTAATACCTAGGTACTATTAGGACGGACCTGCTTGGGCCACCACTAAAAATATGTTACGACCCGCTCCCGAATAATCGGACACGAGTCAGACACGTCCAGCCTTCGTCGTTAGATACGACAAAGTAAGTTGTACCAAGATAGGGAAATCTAACCAGATAACATAAATGTGTACAATCACAGCATCTATAAAACGTTCCCAGAAAGATCACAATAATCCACAAATCTATATAACATAAATATCCCAGAGACATCAGGAATGAAATGTACTATGAACTCTAAAACAATATCTAGGAGTAAAGCTAAACAGTCTAAACCTGAAGCCTCTAGCTAAGTCATGTCCCCATCCTGCTCAGCTAATTTCCTGGGCTTTGGCCCATATGGTAGATGATATCCTGCAAGTACACCTGCAACATATCCAGTCAGGAGCAGAGCAAAGTACAGTTCTAGGTAATGAACAAGAACATCATGGTATGGAAATGAGTACAAGAGACATGAAATATAATGTACAGTAAAAGAACATGAAAGTACAGGAATGTAAGTACGGGAAATAAAGTACATGGATGTAACTATGAACCTGAAGTACAAGACATGACATATTCACAATATTTGAAATACAACCAGCCTATGTGACCGGCTGGGGTGAGTACAGGAACATGTACAGGAGTACATGAATATCGGTATGGCTTAGGACCCGCGTTCACGATGCGAGACCTAAGTATCTACATGAATATAGTAAACGAAGTTTGGTCACATAGCTAGTGTATTTCTCCTCCCGACACAAGTAAGTACAAGAACAAAAAAAATACAAGAGTACAGGATATTGTGCCATGACGTGTCACAAGAAAAGTAGAAGATATGTAAATGCACAACACCATAGAAAAGTACTTGCCTTGCTCCGGGTGATCAAGGGTAGGAAATAGATCTGTCCTCCTTTATAATGGGTACAAGTGGGTTAAGTTCTAAACAATATCAAATGACTATCTGTTCTCTACTTACAACTATCCATAGTATAATTAATACACTGGCCATTCATTTAACTAAATAGGAGTAAATGGATATACCACTAATCTTTATTTTGTATATGGAGTTTTCATAAGGTGTACTAGTTGGTTCTCTATACAAATATATATAATTGCTACTCACAGACACTCTCAAGAATATTACTACTGTATTACAGATATTGTCTATATTCAACACTACTATTACAGGCTTTGGCTACAACTATACCTAACCCATACTTATGCAAGCCAAACCCCATCTTCTTATTCATATGCATGGTCATAAGGGCTTCCATATAGTATCCAACTTTATCATGCTAGTCTGAACTCAATAGAGAATACATTCGATATATTTCAAATGCTAAAGCTTCAACCAACCATTAACCACCCCCCTATTGGTCAGAAATATGTAAAATCATTTCAAGTTACTGTCAACTAATCCCTTGGCTTGACTTTAAGATAGTTGTATCAACTCAGCCATACATTTGTGAGTTTGGACCAACCCAACCCTAACAAGGATGCCCTGTCCTTCAAATTCATACATCCTATTATTGGATTCAACCTTTATATTTCAAGCTGCTAGTTAACTCACACAAGCCAACTCAATAGTCTAAAGAATAACTCCTCTAGGAAGCACAAACTGAAATAAAATAATTGATTCAAATTCTTCAACAGATTAATTAGTAAAACAATTACAGTGGTAAAGAGCTGCTACCACATCCATAACCTATATCCCATATGAACTCATGTCAATTAACCATACACTAACCAATAGTTTAAGTATACAAATTAAAAAGAAATTTGGAGGATACTAGTATAGCCAGTTCCACACAGTTGTATTTCTCACATAATTTCAAATCATCACAAATCTTAATTGAGAGTTTACTCTATATTGTAATTCATAAAATATAGCATTTCATACTACAATTACTGGAGTCACCACAGCAACCTGTGCATACGGCTTGCAAGACACGAATCCCTGGCCGGACACGAACACACACTGGAATAAACATGAATGGCTGGACACGAACTACTGGACACAAGCTACCCACAAATTCCCCACGGCCCGATCCTGCTGCATACCGTACTCATTAAACCAGCAATAACACTCTACAATATTACAAAAATGGAAATGAGGAATGATACCTGAGAAGGATATATCCGAACTGGAATGAAGGTGCAACCCTAAGAATTTGGACACCAATGAACTGGACACGGACGAACCTGAACACAACCAAAATTGTACACGAGCTAAGCTAACCCTCACTGATCCTTTCCAAAGACTCTCAGCAATTCTAAGCATAGAACAAGGCGTTTCTCAACAGTTGGAGGGATTGAATAATACCTGGACAAAAATCGATCAGTAATCGAACATAATGACACGAGCGTCCGTGTCCGATCCGAACACATTGGCATATCGGAACTCCTCATAGGCAATCCTCCAAACATCTAGCGTACAGATCAGGAAATGAGTCGTCGTTGTCGATCCGTCGATCAAGGGATGATCAACCGCTCAAGAGCTTTGCTGAGTCGAGCCCTCCAATTAAGGTTCACCCGGACCAAGGAAGGAGAAGAGAGCGGTCATAAGCGAGTCGATCATATCAAATTTTGAAAAAAATCGGAATGGATCAAATGATCGATCTTACCGAGAGTTTAATCGATTTGTAGAGGAGGATGACTAACTCGCAACGGAGAACGTCGGAGAAGACGATCCGCTCGTCGTCGTCGTTGGAGAAGAAAGGGTCGCCGAAAAGATTGTCGTATGCGCCGGGATCGCCTAGCCGCCGGCTTGGATAGAGACCCCGCCGTTGTGTGGAGGTTGCCGCTTGATGAGAGGGTCTGCCTAGTCACCGGAGACCTGTAAGCAGGCTACCTCCACCACCGTCGGGATGGAAGCACACACCATGGCTCCGGTCATCATCGCCACCACGAGAAATTAGGGTTAGGTTTACGTTAGGAAAATTGGGGAAACCATGGAGAAAACTCGAGCTCTTCAAGGGTTCAACAATTAAAAAGAATGAGAAGCTTCTCTCTCTTCTGGCCGAAAGGGGAATAGCAAATTAGCAAAAAGCCCCCCACCAAATTGTTATTTTATAAATCAACCCTTCCCCTTTTCATTGTTTGCACAAACTACCCAAATTCTGTTAGAGAGGTGGTTACAAGTTGTTAGGGAGTGGAGATCACTCCAAAATAAATTTTAAAATTAGTTATTTGCTAAAAATATTCAAATCTACCTCCAAAGCAATCAGTAAATATTTAAAAATATTTAATCCCGAATTATTATTTTTATTTAAAATGTTTAAATCAAACTCATTATTATTCATTAAACTAAAATATTTCTCGAAATAGAAAGGTGGAGTTACAATATTCAATCTCACTCGCATACTCGTCCGTACCATAAGGTCTAGGTGCGCGACACACAGTACAACTTAGCCAAAAGGCTGTCTGTATAGTCATTCCATTCGAACTATACTATGGTCTCGCACGCTCATTTGCTAATGCCAGCATAGGGTCATTCAAGCACGCACACTACTTGCTAACTTTAGTGTCACGACCCGTACCCTTGGTAGGGGCACAAGTGTGTAACAGCGCCCAGCCTACACCGTAAAAACGGCGTAGAATGCTGTAGGTCAGCTAGCTGACAAACATTATATAATAACTTGTCATCTCCGCACGGTGGATATAATATGAAATATTGATAAACTCAATCACAATCTAGAAGGAAGAATCATGACACGAAAACTAGATAGATATAAACCACAAAGTGCAATATCCAGCTCAACAGAGAGAAAGAGAGTCACAAAGTAATATGGTTATACAATCCCAAAATATAATATCATAAGCATAAGTAGCAAGCTGGAGAAAAAGTCCAGTCCAAAATCTACTCTAACTAGACTAAGCTAGAGGCTCGTCGGGCGGAGCTAAGCCCAGCTGGACCAAGGTCTCCAAGTCAATGCCTACTACGTCATCCGGACCATAGTAGGTACAGTAATCCTCCTCATCAGCATTTGTAATATTTTGTCAACATATCCAGTCAGGATAGAATGAGCACAATCAAC
>JANAVB010042419.1:14262258-14267258 GCA_029216955.1 Iris pallida | reverse complement strand
CTCGTGCAATCGGATTATCTGTCGCACGTATATCTCGGCCATCCTCTCCGTAGACAAACCTACTTTAAAAGACAAAAAGTAGGTCGATTTGGTCAATCGATCAATAATGACCCAAATCGCATCCTTCCCTCCTGGAGAACGCGAAAGTCCAGACACAAAGTCCATAGTGATATGCTCCCACTTTCAATCTGGAATGGGTAATGGCTGGAGAAAACCACGTGGCCTCAGCCTCTCGGCTTTCACCTGCTGGCACACCAAGCATCTAGAAACGAACTGAGCCACCTCACATTTCATGCCATACCACCAAATATGATGTCTCAAGTCTCTGTACATCTTGTTGGCACCAGGATGCATAGAGTACTGGAAATAATACACCTCTTAAAGAATCTCCTCCCGAAGTCCTCCGCTCGGCACGTACAATCTGGTACCATGCCTCAACAACCCATCTCCCGCTATAGAGAACTCATCCAGCATTCTTGCCCGGACCTGCTTCCTGATGACCCTCGGAGCCTCATCCTCAAACTGAGCTGCTCTGAATCTGTCTATCAGCTCTGACTGTACCTGAAGACCCCATATCTGCTCCTCAAACCTAGGAACTATCACCTCAATGCCCAAGCTCTCCAGATCTGCCAGAAGGTGATGATCCATCGTCAAACACATGGCCACTGGATACCTGCTCAAAGCATCCGCAACCATGTTGGCCTTCCTCGGATGGTACTGTAAGGATATATCAAAATCCTTCATCAGCTCTAACCATCGCCTCTGCCTCATGTTCAGCTCCTTCTGGGTAAACACGTACTTCAAGCTCTTGTAGTCAGTAAAAATCTCTACACGCCCTCCTTAAAAATAGTGTTTCTACAGCTTCAAGGCAAAAATGACTGCAGCCAACTCCAAATCATGAGTCGAATAGTTCTTCTCATGTGGCCGTAACTGCCTAGATGCATAAGCAATTACCTTCCCATGCTGCTGAAGAACGCATCCCAAACCCTTCCCCGAAGTATCACTGTAGATCGTGAATCCTCCTAACCTAGATGGCAACGTCAAAATAGGAGCCAACGTCAACCTCTTCTTCAGCTCCTCAAAAGCAACCAGACACTCATCAGTCCAGACGAACTCCACGTCCTTCCTGGTGAGTCTAGTCATTGGCTCTGGTATTCGCGAGAAGTCCTGTACGAACTTCCGATAGTATCCTGCCAAACCCAGAAAGCTCTGAATCTCGGCAACTGAACTAGGTCGACCAAGACTCCACCGCTGCATTCTTCTTATGATCTACTAAAATCCCATCACCATATACAACATGGCCCAGGAACTCCATTCGGTCCAAGAAGAACTCGCACTTCGACAACTTCCTATACAGCTGCTCCCTCCTCAGAGTCTCCAGCACAATTCGTGGATGCTCTTCGTGCTCCTCAGGCATCTTCGAATAGATAAAAATGTCATCAATGAAGACTGCCATGAACTTGTTAAGGTACAGATGGAATACCTTATTCATCAAGTTCATGAATATCGTCGGGGCATTAGTCAACCCAAATGGCATGACGGTAAACTCATACTGGCCATAACGGGTACGAAAAGCTGTCTTCGGAATGTCATCCCGATTTACCTTCAGCTGATGGAACCCCGATCATAAATCTATCTTCGAGAACACCTTCACGCCGCTTAACTGATCAAACAAGTCATCAATCCTGGGCAATGGATACCTGTTCTTGATAGTGAGGTTGTTGAGTGCTCAGTAGTCGATACACATCCGTACCGTACCGTCCTTCTTTGGGACAAATATGACTGGCGCGTCCCAAGGCGAAGAACTGGATCTGATAAAGCCCTTGTCTTGCAGCTTGTCAACTTGCTTCTTCAGTTCTGCCAACTCGCTGTTGTTGACTCGAGAGACATGCTGAGAAATAGGCTCAGTGCTTGGCATCATGTCTATCGAGAACTCAACATCTCTGTCCAGCGGCATCCCCGACAATTCTTCGGGAAAGACATCGAAGAACTCTACAATAAATGGATGAGGCAACTCCTACCCCGCCAACAAGGCTCCACAGAATCCATCTCCCGGCTCCGCCGCTCCTCTGACAAACTGAACTATGTCTCTCATGGTGGACTAAACAACACTCTGCCTGCTCTACAATCTATACTAGCATGGTGCCTGCTCAACCAGTCCACACCGAGTACCACATCGTAGCTCGGAAGTGGCATTACAAGCAAGCACGCACTCAAATCTCGGCCTTCCAGAGTAACGCTCTACCCCTTGCAAATATTTATAACCAGGATAATACCTCCCCCGGTCATAATCATGCAAGTCCTACCTAGATACTCAGCAATAATATTGTGTCTAAGTACAAAAGAAACTGACACAAAACTGTGTCTAGCACCTGAATCAAACAATACTAAAGCAGGAAAAGAATCCAGAAGAACCAAACCTGCCATAACATTTACAACTGGCTCGATCTCCTCGGTTGCAAGAGCAAAAGCCCTGCCCTGAACACCCCGCTAGTGGTGGTGCTGAGCAAACCGCTGCTACTGGGTCGGAAGTGGACCCCTCGGCTGCACTGTAGGTACTCTTACTGGCGCCCTCTGAGATGTACCAATAACATGAGGGTTTACTGGATACTCTCTCAACTGATGGCCTGTGCCACCGCAAAAGAGACATACTCCAAGCCTCTTTTGGCAAACCTTCTAGACGTGACCAGGCTTATTGCAGAAGTTACAAGGAGCCCCATTATGTGCCTGCCTCTGCTAAGTGTGCTGCACCTGCTGAACCGGTGCTCTGGCCTGAACCTGTGGTTGGTGATGCTGGAAAGAATAATGCTGAAGCTGAGGGCATTTAGTAGCCCCCACGCTGCTAGTAGCCCCCGAGAAAAGATCGCGATCCCTCTTGGGCTTCAAGCCCTACTCCCGCTCTACCTTGCGGGCCTCCGCATAGATCTGGACGTAAGTCTCATAAAAAGAGGGAATGAGGATATTGATATCCCAGATCAATCCCTTTCTGAAATGGCTCATCCTGATCTCCGGGTTGCGAACCATATACTCTGCATATCGGCCCAAACGGCCAAACTCTGTGACGTACTCCTCCACAGACAAAGTGTCCTGCTGCAGATTCTGAAACTGCCTCACCAAGTCAATCTTGTCTGTAGGAGAGAAGAACTTCTCCTGAAAGAGAAGCTTGAAATTGGTCGAAGTATGGCCCTCCCCAACAAGGGCTGGCTCGTTCCTAAACCAGGTATGAGCAATGTCTAACAACTGCAAACCCACTGCCTCGACCTTCAGGTCGTTTGTGAGGCGGGAGGCCCTCATCTGCCGCTCGATGTCCTCGAGCCAGTCGTCAGCATAGACTACACCCTCAGTCCCACTAAAGTCACGAGGCCCCAACTTCTTGAAATCCTGAATGTCGCCCGACCTCGGACGTGCCCCATGATGTGGAGCCCTCTGCTCCACGGCTGCTAAGGCCAACTGATGTGTATCCTCCATCCCCTTGTATATCGCGTCTGTCTGCCTCTGCTGAGCCTCAGACTGGGCTTTCTGAGTCTCCAACATCTACTAGAAAAAAAGCAAGCATCTGCCCTATGTCTGTAGGTAGAGGAGGCAGAGGTGGAAGAACATCTGCAACTGACGTAGGAATCCGCTGTGCAGGAGGAGGAAGAGTGCCCACGTCAACAAGTGGTACTACGGCCGGAATAGTCGTAGCAACCCCGGGTCAGTCCTCAAAACTGGTGTAGGAGCGCCTCCAAGAGCTGCTGCCGACACTCCGACTGAGACAGGAATGTCTGGATAAAGTCTGCGGAACATAGCAGACCTCTCCATATCTATGGCCTCAGGATGCTGGGATCTGGTTTGCACCATCCTAAAGATAGATTAAAAGAAGAAAATAAATATGCCACATGAAATATTATATCATGGAGGACAGTTAGAATGCAAGAATCAGTATCAAAAAGGACAGTTAAAATGATCAGCAAGTAGAAGGTTTCCTCTTTTGTGATTGAGTAAACTTAGCCTATAGCCTATCTTAGATACATACCGCAGGCTCGTAACAGCACTCTAAGTCGGGCGCCACTACGATATCGTACTAATTGTGACTTTCGACCTGCATGGGCCACCACTAAAAACATGTCACGACCCGTACCCTAGGTAGATGCACAAGTGCGTAACAGCGCCCAGCCTATACCGTAAAAACGGCATAGAATGTTGTAGGTCTGCTAGCTGACAAACAGTATATGTTAACCTATCATCTCCACACGGAGGATATAATATAAAATACTGATAAACTCAATCACAATCTAGAAGGAAGACTCATGACATGAAAACTAGATAGATATAAACCACAAAGTGCAGTATCCAGCTCAACAGAGAGAAAGAGAGTCACAAAGTAATATGGTTATACAATCCCAAAATATAATATCATAAGCATAAGTAGCAAGATGGAGACAAAGTCCAGTCCAAAATCTACTCTAACTAAACTAAGCTAGAGGCTCGTCGGGCGGAGCTAAGCCCTGTTGAACCAAGGTCTCCAAGTCTATGCCCACTATGTCATCCGGACCGTAGTAGGTACAGTAATCCTCCTCATCAGCATCTGTAATATTTTGTCAACATATCCAGTCAGAATGGAACGAGCACAATCAACTAACGATATTTCACAATATATGACAAAAGCTATAAGACTGTAAATAGAGAGTATATACAAGAAATCATGGAATGTACATGTGAGTATTGTGGCATGGTAAGCTGTAAATCTAGAGGTAGAACAAGGCAAGTAAAACTCATCATGGCATGTACAAGAATCAAGAATCATCTATCTAGGTGTGTGAGTACTAGCTACAATATGTGGCCAGCTTGGGAACTTGCACAATAGTAACAGGCCTGGCTAATCATATGTGGGGTGTATGATCAACACTCACAATCAATCAATGCACAATGGGTGCACAATAGGCATTGACCACATATCTGTACTAATACTTCCCGCCCCCGACTGGTAGAGTAGATCCAAGTAAGACACGTTACGACAC